>JAZEWU010000007.1:5441832-5454323 GCA_036362915.1 Geotria australis | reverse complement strand
GTGGGTGGCCAGCACCATTACCAGGCCGTCCGTCTCCCCAGTGGCGATGTTTACACATCGCATCAGGTACTGTACTCATTTGAGGCTGAGTCTACATAGGGGAGGCTTAGCACCCGTTTTAGAAAATCGTCACTGGTGTTGGTGTCCTTGAGGGGGAATATAACTGGGGTTGTCGGGATCGGAGCGCAGCGCAACGATCACTGAACTACCGCTGCCGCCAACACAAAGACAAATACAAAGAACTCCCGTAGAGCCTAACAGACTTTAAGGTCAAGTGCCGTTAGCGAGCACCTATGAAGGTCAACACGGCACACGAGGAGGTCGACGACCGAGTGATGTCAGACATACAGACAATTCCCCAATCGTTCCACAATTGATTAAGTCACGGAAACATGAATGTCTCTTTACTGCTTGGTGCTCTATTAAACTAAATCCATTGAGATTAAAATGGAAGTCCATTATTGTAACATTCATTGGGAGGATCAGTGCGTTTTAATCGCCGTGTGTTTTAGGGTAGCGGGGAGGAGGGGCGGGTCATCATTGAATTTTGCCTGGGGCCCCAAAAAATCACTAAGACCGCCCCTGCGCCGAGCGAGGGATGAAGCTTCCTGCCCGTGTGCTCCTTTTCGAGGTTTTGTTTTGATGATGTCACAGGATACCTGTCTGGGAGCAGCGCGCCCGCTGAAAACTCAAAACACAGCAATCACTCGGGCTGCCCGCGCTAATGCAGAGTGCGGCTCAGACTCTCAACCCGTTTCAATCCCCCCCACCACCACTCCAACACCAAATCCACCTGCAGTCCGCTTGACAGAGGAGAACCTTAAACCTTGGCGGCGGCGAAGGAGGCAGCAGCAGCCGCCGCCCGCCCTCCTTTGATGTCCCGCGGGAATGCGCCCCATCCCGTCACATCTCGCAAGCTAAGCAGGCGCCGTGCCTGGATAGTGAGTCGCGGATGGGTGACCACCTCCACCGCGCGCTACACACGGGTGTAATAGGCGTTGTGGGCAGGAGAGGGCGGTGTGGGGGAAACACACCGTGAACACTGTACTCCACCCCACACCCGACTCATCCAATCACTTTCACCGGACCAGAAAGGTGAAGTATGGTCAAATATGGATTACGGCCCGCAGGCGTAGGGATATCGTCATCAAGCAGTGGATTCACAACACTGGCTGTGTATTTACGTAAGTTTGCACGGATCGATGTACATCATGAGAATTGCTCGAGATGCGTTTTCGGGAAAGCCGTGTCGAGTGCTCCTCCTCTCTGCTTCGCGGGGTTTCGCCTCCCACGTTAGAGGCATCATCAGGCTTTCCATTCAACCATTCGCTTGATGATGCCTCTAACGTGGGAGGCTCAAATATGGGAGGCGAAACGTCGCGACGGAGAGAGGCGGAATGCTAGACACGGCTATCCCAAAAGAGCAACTGTTAAGATCAACTTTCATGGAGAGTCTATACGTTGGATGGCCAGCGGCGGTATGATTTAAGAAAGTTGACTTTTCGGAGAATAAAGTACCGTGGCTTTTTAGCAGAATTTTTTGTCATTTTCTAGCAGTCTGCAGTCCCATTGCTGTCGATTTAACGGATTAAGCGGACTTGTGCAGGTCTGTCGCCGTCACATTATCGGATAAGTTTAAACGAAAACTTTGTTTAGGATGAGATTTTTTTGAAAGCTTCTAAAGACGCGAATGACCGGCACATCGTATCGTATGGTCTCTGCAGACATAAGCACGAGAGGCCATGGGATAATTTTAAAACTATTGACATTTAAACACTCGCTGTATACGCGCTGTACAGGTGCACAATATTATTGTAGCAGCTTGTTTTTCTTTTTTTAAGGGTATCTTTGAAACTAGAGCCCCAGCTTTAGAGACACATTTAGGGAGCAGCAGTTCAGCTGATGAGATTCAATATGCTTGGATTGACCCACTGTCGGGTTTTAGGCAGAGCATACGGATTACACCCGGTGGACCTGTTATTTCACAAAGTTCCCTGGACTATTTCCCGACATTGAGAGTTGAGCTTTGACCCACTGGGTCACGTTGTCTCGTACTGAACAACAGAGATCAGTATTGCAATCCGACCACTATTATGTAAGCAAGTGTCCCTTACACTTGTGTACACGAGTAGGGGACAGCATTTGTTAAAGTTACGTGATAATAATAACCACTTACAATGCGCGAGGTTTCGTTCACTCCCGGAGAGGAGAACCAATTAGAGGCTCGAGAAAGGCAGCCACGCCGTAAGCCGGCGCCAACATTTGCCAGACAGACAGACAGTCGTCTATATATCAAGATGTTCTCAGCCGTATAGTGTTGTTGTGTTTTTAACTATGGGAGGAAACCGGAGTACCCGGCGAAAGCCTATGTGGACACGGATAGAGCACACAGACTCCACAAAGAAAGGTGTGAGTCACCACAGTGCCGCCCAAGTGACAGAAGGAGTGAGGCACATGGGCCCAGAGGCCAACAAAGCCACTCAATAGTTTATCTCTTTATGACCTAACCCATAAAAAGCGATATACTATGGATAACATTAGTCACGAAAGCCTTCATGTTAAAAGCCACAAATTTTAAGGAATTGTCCAACAGTCCTGATGCAGGACTCTCCTTAAAATCTTCACTCAGGCTTTCTTGGTAAAACAAAAGGGAAATTATAATTATAGTTGTTTTTACCATCTTGTTAACATCGTCATGTGTTCCGTTTTGTCTCAATCGTTGCGTTTGTCGCAGCAGCGGATCATTCGCACAAATAGTCAGGAATCAATACTTACACGCGCAATGCAAATAACTGCACAGTGAGCATAGACATATATTTAAATTTGCAAATATACGCACCCGCTGATGCCAAAACAGAAAAGGTGTTAACCCTTTCTGGCAATAATAGAAGTAATACAATTTTAAATCACCAAATTTCACAAAGTGTCAAGCTCGCCAAAAACGAACATGCTTGTGGCAAACGTAATGCCTTGTGAAAAGGTGTTCGAATATATAACCACTTGTCGTCTTATGGTCAGAAAGGGATTAAACCGTTTCTCTTTTTACTGGCAAAAATGTGAACGTAGACTGATCCTCGCACGACTGGCGGAAACGATCCACAAGCAACGCAGTACACGAGCTGGAAGGCGTGGATTTCGCGTAACGATTCCATCAACCCGACTCGTTATTTTTCAGTTCTTTATTAAATGCCTCATTCTTGAACACACAATCAGGACACCACTCCACTAGGGCACTGCTAACAATTAAGGATCAGCATGGTGGTAAGCAGTTTGTCTCAAATGCTTCTTTCTAATGTGTTTACTCCAGTAACAAGTTTCCAAATAAACGAAAAAAAAAATTGTAATAGGAATATGGCCTCATAGAAGTAGAATTTCTATGGTAATTACACAAGGATGCCTAGTTAGCTTTAACAGGTCAGTGCTGAGTACAACAGTGGGACAATACATCGTTAAAGCATAACATCAAATTCTGTAAACACAAATATAAAAAAAAATGCAGTTTGGTTGTTGCGGGATTGTACCAATCTATTACCATGTTACTGTTTCCTATTGTTGTTTGTTGTCTGCTGCACACACACGCGCACACACACAACGGATCAGACACACGCGCCAGCTTCCACAAGTACGCATGCAAGCATGCCCTCTCATTCATCGCAGTCACAAACACACACACGTACACACACACGTACGCTTGAAAGAATGCTCTCACTCAAGCACACGCACGCACACACGTGCAAAACACGACGTACCTACACACGCGCACACACACACAACACACTGGCGCACAACACACTCTTCAAACCCGCGCTCTCGCACTCGCTTGCCCATACGTGCAGACATGGCACGCGACGAGAGAGAAAAAAAAAAGAAATTAGTACAAATTTTTTATCATCTTGTACAAATACACCTGGATAGGCTACGTCAATGTACATTTTTACATTTCTCCCAAGTGAGCGTTACTGTGTCGACTTCAACGAGTCTAAATCGCATATGTATAAAAATACCGTAGTAGTAGAAGGGGCATTTCAAAGCCTTCCCCTAGTTTCAGCTCATGTACTATTATCATTATTATTATACCCCAAGCGTATAACAGCAAACGGTGTGAAACGTTAAACCCAACGCGACACGACGGATTGCATTGCCAAAAAACAAACGAGGTTTGCAACAGGCGGTGTAACTGCACCGATGCAAGCGGGGTTATTCCAGCATTCTTAACAATTTGAATTTCAGGGAAGTATTCTTTAATAAGCTCTAAGTATTATCCGTCGTTCGAGACTCGCCACGCTCCGCGAGTGCGATGGACGACGGTGAGTCTCGATGCGGCGCTGACGGGAAGTACACGCGCGCTGTCGTTGCGCAGAAATAATTCGAACGTACGTTTGTTCAACTGGTACCAGCGGCCCGGTGTGAACACCCACACAAAGGTCCCCCCCCCCTATAGGCTTAACAGACTTGTAGGGTCAAGTGCTGTTAGCGAGCACCTATAAAGGCCAGCACGGAACTAGAGGGGATGGGTTGGAAGCCCCACGACCGGCCGAAGTTGTTTCCCGACTGGCGATGTTTACACATCGCACCACCGGGTTACTCGTTTGAGGCTGAGTCGACATGCGGGAGGGCAGTGACCGGTTCATAAAACCGTCACTGGTGTTGACCGTGAGCGGGAATCAAACTCTGATCGCCTGGTTCGTAACTGAGCAGCGTGCTAACCGCTACACCGCCGCTCCCCACACGAACACCCACACACACAGTGCATCGGTGAAACGATGCTGAGCGTTCGCATCAGAATGACGCATGTCACCCAAAACACTGCAGCCCGGAACGTGAAGCGAGCCGATGACGAACTCATCGGTAAACTATTCACTCATTCCGCTGAGATCTCAACAATTATCCCGATTAAGCAAACCATCTTCAAACGAGGTGTAACAGCCAGCACAATAATACAATAACAAGCAAATGTAGGGTCTAACGTCCACGTTAAATGATTCTCTAACTGTAAAGTGGTACACAATGAGTGGTAGTATGTTATGTACCAGAAAGAGAGAGAGAAATGATAAGTTACCTACTCAACTGGATCGTGAAAACAACTATAATGTCAAAATTTAATCAAAGGTTTTACTCGCATTTGTATAAATACATATTCATCTTCGTATTCTTAAAATTGTTTAATACTTTCCCGTAATACATTACTCCGCTATAATTCTCAGTTTATCAGTTCCGGAGAGAGACATAAAATATCAACACTGCAATTCAAATCCAGCCTTCGGTGGGCGACATAAACGTTATGTGGAGCAGGGCATCTCCACTCGCCACTGCTATCTCATATTATCGCCAGGGGCCAGCCAAAACAAATGTGACCCGGATGGAGCCTCTGCGACAATTGCTTTTGTAAGATCTCTATCTGATGTTGATGCTATGGGGCCCAACAACAAAAGCGGAGAGAGGTCCACTGCTTATCTAATAATCCTGTCAGTGTTAAAGACACAGCAACTGTGAAATCAAATGCCACGAGGGATCTCTATGTCCAGCAGGACAAAACGTGCAGCTGTGTACGCGGCAGTGCATCGGCAGCCGTTCGTCCGGTCCATTTTAAAATATAAAACCCCAGTGCCCCGGTGTTTGTGATGGCAGCATTGGCTCGAGCACCGCTCCGGGAGCCCGGCGGCCTGGTTTGACTCCCGCCCGCGGCTATCGCTGGTGGCGAGTGACACCGGAACGGGTCAGGCACCTCTCCCTGTTCCGACCAGCACCGCTTAGCAAAGGTGAAGTATGGTCAAACAGTGTCCGTCAAAGACACATTAAACCAGAGACGCAATCGTACCATTTGTAAAGTCATAAGCCACATTACGCTGGCCGAATGTAATGATGGAGCTGTGGTTGAAGGGAAGAATTTTTTTTATCGTGCCACCATTGCCACGATGCTGGAGGCTTCTGTGTTTGTGCGTTCAAGCTGTTTATTTGGCAAAAGCGCTCCCATTTAATTAATATTTGCAAGCCAAAGTCGCACTACACCAGCCAACAAGCCTTGAAGTTTAAAAGAGTTCGTTTTGTAAGAAAATACACACACAACTGTATCCATGTCGGGGTTTGCATACCAGGCTATTAACTTGCCTATTAATCTCTTACACCAGCCCAGAGCATTTTGCAAACTTCACATTTTCTCCCCAATTTCAATCCATGAGCACAAGCATGGTTCCCTACCAGGTGCTCATCCAGTCGACTGTGTTGCATTTCTTCAACGAGGAAATGTCCTGGAAAATCGCGATAAAACCAACAAATCTAATAGTTCAGATTGTAGGCCTTTGTCCAGAGTATGCACATTAAGAGGATGGAAAAGGTAAAATATTAAGTTAATTGTGCAGTCCTTTGTGGAGATATGAAACACTAAAAAAAAAATCCCCAAAAAAAATGTTGCTGATTTTCCGATCTCTGTCGTTGTTGACATGCCGGTGTTGACATGTCGTTCTCTCCGCAGCCCTGTGCAGCGCTCTATAAATGCTATTAGTATTAAAAACGATCAAAGACAGATGGTAAGGTGTTACAACGATGATAGCATTGGCTGGCTATCTTCAAGAATAAATGGAGCTATTAACGCTTTCCAACGCACCTCTCGAAAGACGATACTATCCGGCGGCACTAAATCCGAAGGTGTCAACACGGCGGGCAGGACGTACACACGCGCACGCGCGCACGTGCACGGAGACCCATTCCGAGGAGGCTCGTGCGAACACATTATGCTGCCTGCTTACTTTAATGAGGTTAACTGGCCCCGCTTGGAACAGACGGGCGAAAAGCAAAGTTGCGCTTCTGAGATTTCGCGAATGATTCGGAGAATGTGAAAACAAGTGGGCTGCGTGCGTCCGCACCTAATGACCCTGTGCTGTGCGCCATGTGGGTGCCTTGCCAAAACAAGGTTCCCCTATGCGGCACAACACGTGGCGAACATGTCCACAGGGAGAGGAGGGACGTCTAGCGCACGAAAGATCTCGTCGTTTGGTTTCCAAGTCGCGCAGCCGCCGGTTTAAAACACGGCTCCCAGAATGTACCAACGAAGCTGCATCGTTAGGGCTGCCCAACTGCTCTGTTCAGAGCTTGTAAGGTTTGCTTTTTTTGTTAACGCCGCCGATGGCAATCGATGTAAGTTTATTTAACGGTGTGTCTGATTTGAACAGATTCGAATATAACGGCCCGCTGTAGGGGGTGTGTGCAAATCACATATTGCGGCAGAGGAAAAGACAAAGGGAGCAAAGAAAATACTGACATAGCAAAACTGTTCGGCATGGTTTCCTCCAGTAAAATGTTCGCATTGTCAATTGTCATTTATAGCTAGACTGTCGCCTTCCTTTAGTTTTTAATTCAAGCTGAGATCGTTAAAAACAACAATCAGCTCAGCCAAACGGACTTTATCCGGATGGAGAGTGTGTCAAAAGCTGCGTGGGCACAGGGGTTCCTATATAAGCCATTACAAAAACCACCAATATACCTAGCAATAAATGTAGTTTTAAAATGACCGGCAAGAGCCTTTATTCTGTCTTAATCCCATCCACGTGTGTGCACGCAGCAGCCCGCGAACGGGCTTCAAAGCAACGCGCGGTTCGGCAAAAATGACGCGTCTGAGATTCCGGACGATGGGACAGGACCGACTGAGCGCGAGAGGATGACGGCGTGATCGCTCGTAACAAGACCGAGACGCTCGCAAAAGAACAAAATAAAAACCAAACACTTTGGTCCAGCATCAAAGGCTTGCCAATCAATGCACGCCCCAAAGGGGGCAACAGATGCACTAGAACTCACGAGATTACCAGGATCGCTTGAAGTTTTTTGTTTCATCGTTTATTTTAGTGTCCTTTACAAATGGACCCCTCTATATTGTTCGTCAGGGGCAAGTGTCGTGCTCCGGAAGCTGGACTCGCTCGCTGACTGGCGGACTCCTGAGCTGAAACCAGGCCAAGAGGCTGAAAAAATCCCCTAAACCCCGCAACACCCCCCCCCTCCCGTTCAAAACCCAAACCCGTTATAGTCAGTCAGTCACCCGCGAGGACAGATGACCTCAGCTCATCATGTCCACACTGTTGGCTGCAAAAGGTGACATGGATTTGAGCGAGTCGTTGACATCTCTCCTGAAGATGGCCAGGTTCTGGGTGAACCTGGGGACACACGGACAGCAGCCGTTACGTTTTCCGTCAAGAGATTCGTTAAAACTCCGTATCTTTCAAACACTCTGTGCGCAAGTAAACGGTTGGGTAGGCGAGGGGTGGTCGGGTAGTGTTGAGAGCGGCGTAAAGTTGAAATTATCAACGAAAGTCTTCAACCGCTTTCAAACCTGGTGAATAACGCTACATTTACCAACTACAACGTCTAGGTGGGATAATTAACACATCCCGGCGATTGAATTAATTTTAAGAAATGCAAAATATGATTCGAATGAAGAATTAATTATATTTAATAATAATGTACCACTTATAATGCTCGCAGTATTTGTTCACTCTTGGAGAAAGAGAACGACTGAGAGGTGTGAGGTACCACAGAGGCGTATCAGATTGTAAAATGCAATTTTCAGGGCCAAGTTCAGATGATTCTACACATGTTTACGGTAACAAAGTAAAATGACAATATACCACAAACGTTCATATCAATTACAATAAACAATCAATTAATTATAATATACTGATTGCAAGTTCTCCATTAGACTTTGCCCGATCAAATCTGACCATCAGCAATACTTCCCTGGTGTGTCATATCGGCCAAATCCACGCGGCTCTCCACTGGCAAAGGACGCCGCGTTCGCGCTAACGGTGGCACGAGTGCCGACTGTTCCGTGCCGGGTCAGGGGCCCTCACCTGTCGCGGTTCTTGGTGAGCAGGTTCCGCTCGATGGCCTCCATGAGGTTCTCAAAGCACAGGTGCATGGCCTGTTGCTTCTCCGGGGCCTGGCTGCTCACGATGTTGTTACGCAGCTCCGTGAAATACTACGCGGCAAAACAGCGCAGCATGGGAGGGGGGGGGAATTAATCGTAAAGTTTCGCCGCATATCTCACCCTGAAATATAAAATTGTGTTGTCGGTGGAGTCATTTTCTTAACACGGTCCTATGGCAAGCCACTGCTGGGTTAAGGTCTCCCAAAGCAGTGCCCATCTTAGGGGGTGTTTGACCATAGCTGAACGTCCTGCAGCTTGTTCAAGAGCGAGCGATAGCACTCACTACTGCAGTTAGCCATGGCCAGGAATTAAACTCAGGGTCCGAGTTCATACCACAGTGCGCTAAGCCCTTCGCCCCGCTCCCTCACCTGGTCATAAATGGCAACCATATATCTATCTAGGAACTTAGGATTCAATACGCTTGCTAATATCTCGAATTCAATTATATTCCGACGTACTGTAGACGCCGCATAAACCGTAGTATTATTACTAACCTATTTGCTTAGCGTTATTTATTTGTTGCGTTGAGCAGTGGTACCGTGAACTCTCCCTGCAGCGATGCCCCCTTCTCACCTTCTCGTTGAGGAGGATGAGGCCAAGTAGCGGGCGGGACATGGACCACTGGTTCCTGCAGTCCTCAAACATGATGATGTTCAGCACCGTGGACAGCATCTGGGAGGTGACAAAAGCGGACACGCGGTCCTGTCGTTCAAATGAGCACTTCCTCCACGAACAATCCTCTCATGACGAACTTTTCAAGAACTACGACGAGCTGCGATCGCATTGATACGTCGACTACATTAAACGTAAAACAAATCAGTGGTACATTGTAACGATTCAGGTTTTGATGGCTCGATGTACGAGAATGGCTCGATAGCTGCTGTTTCGTGATAGCCGTGTCGAGCGTTCCGCCTCCCACGTTGGAGGCGAAACGTTGCAAAGAAGAGAGGAGGAACACTCGACGCGGGTATCCCCAAAAGAACAGCGCTCGAGAGTTATTCTTAATCGTGAATTTTAAATTGTTTTGCTTTAAAAACCAAGGCTCTGCTCCCGCGGGTCATTCCCGTAAATCAGCTCAAGGCCGAATGTTTCTTATCCGCGTAAACAGATACAATCAACCAATCAAACAAAGGTTCAAGGGAACCATTTCTGCATTGTAAATGTAATCGTATACTGCTACTTGGCGTCAGGTGATTGGCATGTGCGTGCAGAGACCGGTTTGTACACTGTTTAAGCACAATCAAGTATTAATGATGACGACGGTTAAACATGCTTAATATATGAGCATAACACATTTCACAAATCTACTGCTGTTTCCTTACCGAGGGTTCTCATCTAATGTCAGTTTATAGGACATATCAAGAATATTTACCACGCAAGGATTATACACTAACACATTCTACAGTTATGTTCAACTTGGCAGTTTAAATATGATATTTCACAATATGTTGCATATTTAACGATTGCAGATAGGTACGAGCATGGATCAACAGATCCCACACACATCAATCAGTGGGTCTACCAAGCGACCGATTCAAGGGCACAGCGCTGCAACTGCAAAAAACGACATTGGAGCCTTCTCCGAACAAAGACGGGTAAATGCTTGTAATTATAAACAAAGCACACATCGGGATAAACATCTATCTAATGCCGAGCACTCTCCTTCGCGACGCTTCACCTCCCACGTTGGAAGCCGCTTATAATCAATGAAAAAGGATGCTTCCAACGTGGGAAGCGAAACGCCGCGAGAGTGCTCGACAATAGATAGATGTTTTTCACCACAGCAGAAAAATACCCAGTGAGCTTGCAAGCTCTTTATGCGATTCCTGCAAAGCACATATTGGCAGGCCGGGCGGCACGACCGCCCTAACCACAGCCTGGTGCCTCTCAATCCCTACCCCTCGTGTTTTACATTTGTCACTTTTCATCTGTTCCTTTTCTCTTTGGTTGGTGGTTTGTTTCTGTGTAACTTTGGTGTTTGTTTTGTTGTCTGCCATGCGCTTATTGCTTGTTTTTTGTTGTCTGTTTTGCGCGGCCTTCTCCTGGCCCAGTCCTGCCTTGCCTAAACTCGCCTCGTGGTGTCGCGTATGGAAGTTGTGTTTTGTGGTTGTGGGTGCCTGCGTTTTATTTTGCTGTTGCGTGTGCTTGTGCTTCAATGTTGATTGTTTAATTTGGATTGGCGTTGTTTCCCCCTCGTGTCTGTCTCTTTGTCTTCCTGTCTCTGTGTCCCTGTGTCTCTCCCTGTTGCTCACCCTTCCTCCCTGTCTCCCTCCGTGTTTGTCTTTAAGGAAGTGATGGCCATCTTAGGGGACGCTGGCAGAATGTTGCCGCTCTTAAGATTGCCAGTTTCACAACCTTTTAGTATTTTCAAAGTAGCCTTAATCATTTATTTTCTGTTGCTTTGGTTTTTATTGTTTTGTCTTTCGTTGTTGACATGCCGTCCTCTTCGCGGCCCTTGTGCAGCGCTTTGTGACCCTCGGGTGAAAGGCGCTATATAAATTGAATTATTATTATTATTATTACCTGCCCAGCGAGACGTAACTTCCGCACAGATCCTGCCGTTGGTGACGCAACTCGGCGGCGGAGGAGGCAGAGTGAGCGGCACTTGCGCGCACATGATGAACATGAACTTCACCCGCCCTCTGCTGCAGAGTGGCTAATGTCGTCGAAGCCTCCAATTATCAAGTCGGGGAAAAAAAACGACAACAGGGAGTGATTCCCGTATTGGCGGATCGCTCCATCTCGGGGGAACCGATTATGCAAATAGACACCGGCCGAAATGATGGGCTTAAGTGGCGTTCTGTAAATTTGTGGCACCACACCGGCAATCCTACGGAAGATGGGATAACATTTTAACAATATACACCATACCTGCACCGAAATCCAGGGGAATTTCACATTTGAAAGTGAGGGACGTCTTTCTAAATCTGGCAACCGCAAGCTGACAGTGTGCATGCGGTGCGCAGTACGGGGACGGAATGTTAAATACTCCACCGTGACAAGTCACTTGACACCTGTCACGCAACCAGATGGGTGTGGTTTCAAATAAAAGAAACAAGCCTTGAATTTGCTCTCACACGGAGGACAAATACAGCCGTTTACTTGTTACGACGCGGCTACAGTAGGTGGAGCACTGACCCAGGTCAAACTGTAACCGCGGTCATCGGTTCAATGTCAGCAAACCGCCGGCGCGCATCTACGTTACCGACGCAAACCAACGGAGGCCGACGAGCGCCGAGCCCAGCGCGTCGGGCGCGATCCGGCTCGATCGTAACAAACGCAAAGAAACCGCACGAAATAAATTACAAGAGGAAACAAATAATTAAACTGCGCGGCGCGCCAGCGAGCGAGCGAGCGAGTCTTGCCGGTGCCGGCGCGGGCGAAACGGGGTGCGGGCTGCTGGGAGGCAGGCAGCGTGGCGCCAGGCGAGTGAACTCCGGCATTCCGACACAGCGGTTCACGGCCGCCCTCTTTACCATCAACAAGACGCAGCTATCCGTCTCTTTCTGGGAACCGCGCTCGGTGGGGGTGGGCGGCTGGGGAACCGGGGTGGGGGGCGCTGGCGGGGGGGGGGGGG
>JAZEWU010000007.1:5428357-5438774 GCA_036362915.1 Geotria australis | reverse complement strand
AATGCCAGCACAACAAACCATTAAAGCAGGGGCCCCAGTAATTCGATGGCCAACTTGTCTATACATCTGATACTCTTTCAGGGACATTTAAAAGTAATTCACCTTCCCGAAATGTTACTGCGAGGAGGAAACGAGACGCGTGTCGGCCAGACGGAGAGGCTGTGCGCGCGCGCGTAAGCGAGCGAGCGGCTTTCGCAGGATGGGCTACCGGTTCTGAAGCCGAGCCGCGGCATTAGTCCCGCTCGGCTAATTCCTTTATGAAAAGCAGAGATGATAAACGTAATCGATCTGGTTTTAAAGGCTCGACCGTCAATTGGACCTCCTGTTTATCGTGATGCATTGTTCAGTTACTTACCAGTTTAGAGTTCATCGTGTGTTTTTTTCCACACTACTATTATTCACTATCGCAAGCGAGATTGCCAACAGCGTCGCACCTTGAACATAAAGCGTTCTGTTTATAGCAACTAAGACGTATCTGTTTATAGCAACTGAAAAATTACACCGCAATAAAATAGCAGCTGGGTGGCCCTGTGTTCGGCGTGCTTTATGTTGAGCCGGGGGGCTCACCGGTTCCGATCAGATCACGTCCCGCCGACAAAACACCGCGGCGACTAAATCAAGCACGCGTTTCGTTCCAACCGTCGTAAACGAGCGACGGCATTCGAACCCCGACGGCGGGTCGGCGCGTCGTCTCCAAATTCGCTTCGCGTGACGAAAGCTACCCCTCGCGGTTGTTAAAATTACCGTCGCGGCCACCTTAGCGAACGCTCGCCGGCGGTGGATAAGCCGGCTGCACCGACTTCGGTTGGGCGCGGGACTAGCGGGAGATGTCCAGTCACATCGCCCACAGGCTGTCAGGATGCTGAACTCTACCCCCTCTGCCTCCAAAAAGTCTGGACTGTAACTTACCCATCCCACGCATACACGTCCAACAGCACCAGCCATAAGAACGTTTTAATACAAGCATATAAGCACACACTCATCTACACTCAGCACTAACCACTCTGTCCAGAACACGACAAAAACTGCTGCTAACTACTCGTCCTGCACATCTTTTAATTTATATCTGCACTATATTAGTTCTATTTGCACTATATTTGCTATAATTTTCGTTTTTATTCTAGATCTGTGCCTTGTTATTGTCCCCCACCCATCGACCCCCAGCTTAGCATAACTTGTAAATATAAAAAACATGTTAGTATTTGTTTTTTTATCCTAGTATTTTAAACCTTTCTTGTTGTGTTCCAGTCCATGTATATGCCAACACCGGGGTCTGAGAGAAACGGAATTTCGATCCTCTATGTGTCCTGTACATATGGCAGAATTGACAATAAAGTTGAATTGAATTGAACCCACGGCACCGGCGCGTGAGCGACGGCGATGATTTACTGACGGGCGCACCGTTGCCGCCGACCCGCCCGCGAGTATACAAAATACGGCGCGACCGACGGCGCAGTTTGACCTCTAGGCCGGGGCGCTGTGGGGGTCGGCAACCTCCGCTGCTCGGGAAAACCTGTCAGCGCGCGGGCTCGCAGGTAAGACGCGCTTGTCTGGCTGGTCGCGAGACGCTTTCGCCGGAGGGAACGCGGGGCGCGCAATCCAGGGCTTGCCGCCGCCGTGTTTCTGTTTGTTTTATGGCGGGTTGGCGCTGCGTTGACCTGTCACCTGGCTCCAGGCTGGGACACAAGTTCCCATTCCTTGTAAATAACTGCGACGGCCAGCTATCAATGGCATTTCAACTGTTGAAGAGGAGAAAAAAAAAACACCACCCCATGACGACCCCCAGACTTCTTTTCTCCGTAAGATACTCATCGGCGACATTTTCGGTTGCCGAGATATCTTTTTTCTCCCCCTGACAATTTCTTTCTGTTCGCTACAAACGGCGGTGATCAGGTTATTTACAGAGTATGACACAAATTGATTGCTTACAAAGATAACCGACACCTTTAACAAAGTAACAAAAGAAAGAGACAGCTGACATGACACATTGTAAAGGACAAGCGGTATTAACATAGTTTTCGGCCTCACCTTTACAGCCTCGCTTCTATTGAACTTCATCAAAGCGGCAAATGCTGACATCAGGTGGGATTCTTGTGTTGACAGGGTACAGCGATTAAGTGTGAAGCCATTTGTAAGGAAGCCAACGTGAGCTCGGTACATCTACAGCGCCTCTTGACAGATCCGATTTCTCCAGATCCGTCCACACCCACGCGTTAAAAATAACACCTCGCCGAATCATAGCTTCCTTTCATAACGGTGCTAAATCACAACAATCAGAGGGAAAAATTCATTTTTTAACAAAAAGCTCCGAGTCCCATTGTTACAGCAGGGACTTTCCTCCTCGCACATGAAAGGTGACAGGCGCTTTTAATTTTGAGTGCTTTCGAAGCCGCTTGTCGATTGTTGCCCAAGCGCATAAGAAAGACCTGTTGACGCACGACCCACAGGCCTCGGCTGATATCGACTGATAGTTTCTCAAAGGAGCTCTCACACCTGTTTCGAGACAAAACCCGCCCGTGTTCATCACCAGGTCCCCAGTGTGAGAGCTCTCACACCTCCAGAACTGAAACTCATTCGGTTATGCTTGCTAATCCACGCCTTTGGGGGGATTAAGAGGCCCGCATGCGCCCGTGTGGCGTGCGTGCGAGCGTGCGTGCGCACAAAAGTGCAGAAGCTTCGCACCGATGCATCGCACACCAAGATATATCAGAGCGATACGCAGAGCCAATACCCGGGGCACGTCAAACATCGGCCGCAAGATGCATTAAAGAACTCGCCCAGGCCTCCGTTAATCGGTCAGTTTATATTTAAGCTGGAAGGAACCGTTGAGATGTGTAGCTCTTTTAAACAGTTGTCCAGCGGGGAGGGATAAGCAAGTTAGTAGATAAGTTGGCTTATACCTGGAATGGGACGACCGGTCCATCACACGGCACCCGGGGGCAATTTAGTCAGCAGGCCAATTAACCTAGGCAGTATGTCTTTGGATTGTGGTAGGAAACCGGATTAACAAGCGACATTCCCACGCGGACATGGGGAAAACGTGCATACTCCACACAGAAAGGCACCCGAGCAAAGTATCGAACCCGGGACCTTCTTGCTGTGAGGCGGCAACGTTACTCACTGTGCCACCGTTCTGCCCGGGTTCGATAACACAATTGCAAAAATAATGCAAGATATATGTAAATTGTGTTCAGAAAATATTTTGCGTTCCTATGTAGAATGGGAGTGAAGATATATCAGTTTTCACTGTGTGTTTTTAAGTAATCAGCTTTTTTCTGCTGGCATGGCATGCAGTCACGTGACCACCGAGCCACTGACTCTCAACAAGTGAGGAGCAGCTACTAATTAAGCCGCAGCATGGTTATCTGCAACCAGTCCAATCATGGACAATTGAGAATTTATCCATGACTAGATTAGTGGAAAACACCAATAACGCAAGGCAGGGCTTAATCCAGAAGTGTCTATCTGCGTCAGTGACCCAGAAAAAATTTCAACATCCGGCACACCACCTCCAGAAAACCTTTCATTACTGCAGCGACCCACTTAACATCATAATATATAGGAAGCAGTGTGTGGCAATCTAGCGCCTGCAAGCCGCCTGGCTGCCTCCTCCACCTCTCTGCGCTTTCCTCGCGTCTCTGAGTCCTTCTCTCGTCGAATGGATATCTTCGACATCGAATGAATATGTGCGCGTTATAAATGTTAAATTATTATTATTATTATGCCATATTAAATTAAAAACTGACTGACTCAAGGCACTGATGCCCCTCTCCTGTTGGCCGCGCGATGAAGAAGCATCGGCTGCACGCGCTAGCCCGCAGCTCTTGCCCCCCACCGAGGAAAAGGGAGCTTCAATTGAGGGCGCACCTGCTGCATGATGTCGGGCCGCTGCTGCAGGATGTGGAGGAGACGATCGCGGTCCTGCGGCACGGCAGACGCGGGCCGCTTCTTTCCGTTGCGGGAGAGCTGCTTGAAGAGGTACGTGACCATGTGGTCGAGGCTGGCGCAGCAGCTGGTGCACACCATGGTGTCTGCGTCCACGCGGGCAACGGACAAACAACGGCAACGAAACGAATGAACGTACTGATGCAGGTTTGTCACGGATCGATCCGTGACGGTTGCTCTCCGGCCAGTTGCCCCAACACAATCCCGCACTCTACGCGGCTCATCACAGCACCTACTCCACACGCAGCGTTCACGCGCAACCTTCGTGCAATGCCGATTCTCGGTCGCAGCATTAGCAACATGGAACAGCCTGCCAGATCTATTACGCCTAACACAGTCACCCACAACCTTCTAAAAACTTTTTAAAAAGTCACCTCTTCACCGACTCACAACAAACCGACTGAACCAGGCTCCGCGCCTCTGAATCAACGGGCGCAACGCGCCCGGAGAATATGAGCGCGTTTCAAATCTAGATTTTTATTATTATCTCGGGATAGCCGTGTTGAGCAATCTCCCTCTCTCTCCGTCGCGACGTTTCGCTTCTCACGTTGGAAGCTCGACGCGGCTACCCTAAAAGAACAGCTCTGGAGAGCAACCATCATGAAAATGAATGTCGCCCGTTAACGCTCCGGAGGAAACGGTGGAGCTGGCAGCATTTTGAAATATGCGACTATTTCTACTTCGCAAAAAACACAAACACACGTGTTGCGCAGGCAACGACTAAACAAAAAACAACAACAAAATTAACATTACCCATTAACACTCCAGAGGAAACAGCAGAGCTGGCGGTATTTTGAAATGTTAGACTGTTTCAACATCACAAAAATACACATGTGCACTACAGATATATATAGCAACATTTTTTCAGCTAAAGCATCCAAAAGCCTGATGATGCCTTCAACGTGAGAGGTTCAACTTTGCAAAGGAGAGAGGAGGAACGTTTGATACGGCTATCCCGAAAAAGCAGCTGTTAAGAGCAATTCTCATATGTCGAGCTGTGAAAACTTACATTAATACAACAAACATTATAGTCCGCTAAAACGCCAGCATTGCCGCCGAGGGTAAGACGCCAGCGATGCCGATTTCCAATACTGATATTATTCCACGCAACCTGGCTTTATATTCTTGCTTCGTATTTTGGCGATTGACTTCTTTGTTTTGAGATTCTAGCTCAAGAGTACACACCGACATCAAATGGCGACGCGCGATGCATATATGGACACAGCGCGGCGTTTCTGCAAAGGCGCGAGGGCATCGTTTACAATAAATTAAAGGAACGAATACAAAAACATGCCACCGTAGAAACGAGCGGAGATCAAACGGCGAGCGAGCATAGCACGCGTACGCAAACAACCCTTGGAACACAAGACACTGAGGCCCACAAATCTCGCGGAGGACCCTTTGCCTCGAGCCGCGACGTTGCTGGAGGGGTCGAGGCCCCGTCGGTCCACCTTCTAACGGACCGAGGCTTTTTTTTTAACCCAGAGCGAGACATTTCCCCAGGCTGGAGCCAGCCGCCAGTAAATATTCCTAAAAGCTCAACAAAGCACGAACAAACACTGACAGAATCCTTACAGTTTTCCTCTTCTTGTTTTCTCTTTGTTCTTCTTTCAAGTCTCTCTCATGTCAGGACCTTGCCACTGACAATGTAATCATCCACCGAACCGCTCAAGCTTTCAGAGATTTCAAATTACGAGGCCACTCAACGCGGCACACCCAAAGGGGGGGTGATTTAGTTTTTGTTCCCTGCTGAAAATTTATATTTGGTTAGGAGGCATGAAACGATGCACCGTGTGACCAATAAAAATAGATCCTGATGCAAAGGTGCATTTCCGTATACCGTACGTATTTGAGATTTGTAAACGTTATCCGCATTGGGGATCATGTGTCCCAGCGCAGCCACGAGAGGCACTATGTTCACCACGACGTAAAAAAACCTTTAGTGATTCTTCAATTGAATAGTGACAATCACGGCGTGAGCGAGGCGAATCGCTACATGCCTAGTTTTCGTCGTTCAAGTGGAACTCTACAACAAATCATGACACCGTTTTCAGTGTCCTCTTCTCACATTCGCAGGGTTACGTAGGGCACTCGGCTATTTCCCCTGACACGCAACTATGGCCCGCTATCCCGTGCAGTACCCGCCTAAAAAGATTTAATTAATATTTCTCTATACGGTAATTATTCAACCGGGGTGGCACTTCACACCAGCTGTGTGATATCTACATTAATAAAATGCAATAAAGTCGGTAATGTTATTTAATGCATTTTATATTACATTTTTTTCCCCACAAATATGTTCCACGGGTAGGGCTATTAATGTTTTTTGTTACTAATTAATAGCCAGGAAGGGGATTTTTTGATGGCTTTCTAAACGCTTTACAGCCGCCAAAGAAATCTTAGAAGTTCTCAATTGATGCATTTCATCCGTGCATTACTGGCCAAATCCAATTAGGCTCCTGACATTCTCTATTAAAATCAAAGGCAGGCATCTCCCGTTACAAAGAGCTCCGTGCAAAACTATCAGATAAGGAGCTGTCAAGTGAAGAGCGTTTCTATTTTTGAAACGATGATCTGCGACGTCGATAAGCCTGACATGATAACTCTAGAGCACTTTCAAAAAAGACGGCAAAGTAGTACGTCTGCGAGTTACATATACGTATCTTTTTTTTTTTAAACGTGTGAAATATATACATATATTCGACGACGATCAAGACAGCTAAAGGCAGGAGGCTTATACCTGCCGGGTGAGCCGCTGGCAGCTATGTGGCGACGCGCTCCGAAACAATTCAACCGCGGAGGCCGGGGCAAAACGGTGATTTACAATCGACTCCACGTGAAACAAAAACTGGGACACTGGCAGCACTTTCTGTCGAGACCCGCTGTGACTACACCCTTCCTACTCGTGACAAATTTCCGGCAAACCGGTTGTGCACAGCAGCAGTCAGCTGTGTCGGCGTACTGGGTTTCTGGATGCTGTTACCCGTGAGATTTTATTAATTGCTGTTATGTGATCATTTGGTGCGGTGCATGCTTGAAGGGCGTTTACAGATATGAACAGGGCAATTGTGATATCCTGCCAAGACTAGCATGGTTTAGCAAAGGATATCTGAACTGTAAACGAGCTAAATGCGTGTTAACCCTCCACAGGCTCTCACTGACCAGTTTGGTGAATTATGGTCAAAAGTCCCCGTGACCAACACTGCATGGCAAGGCCTTCATGCAGCAGTGGACCGCAAAGTGTTGTAAATTATTTGTTATTTTTTTTATACACGTTTACAAAAATGCATGCATGTGGAAACAATCACAGTACTCCATGTCAATGTTATTATTATGGATGTGTCAATACACTCGCTAAACGAGAACGAACCAATTTAAAATGGAGAAGTATTGAATGCAAATTGGAAAGCCAATGTCAAACCCGCCTCCCTACTCAGCAATTACTCCATTGTTAATGCCCATGAGTGCGCATTACAGCTTGCAGCTAAACTGAAACGCAAAGTGCAAGTGAAAGCATCAAGTTTAAAATGAAACCCAAAACAAAAACCGTTAAAGAAGGAGCAGACAAACTCGTAAACTCAAGGGCCCTTTTTACAGTGGGGCACGTCCAAGTCTCTCTCCGCGGAGAACAAGCGCGCATTCTTAATGCATCGTTTTGGAAGGTCTGAGCGTGCCCACAGTCTCCTCGGCCGCGCTGGAAAGTCAGGCCCACCTGACCGCGCTAAGTGTGACAGATTGCATTTCGATGGGGCAGGGGATGTTTGGTGGAAAGTTGAAACTCCCGCCTTTCATCTGCTGTGATTAACGACGGCGGTATGAACGCTGTTTATACTGGCCAAAATCTGTTCCCTTTTCCAGTTTCTCCCTACTTCTCCGCTATATCCCCCGCCCCCAATCCACCCCCCGCAACCCCATACCGTCTCCGAGCCACCACAGAAAAGAGACCTTTTTCAGCCACCGACTGTGTCACAGCTGTCATAGCTGGCTGCAAATTCCTGCGCAGTGTTCTACTCAGATGCTTCGCCGGCTTGGGTAGCTGGCGGGCTTTTCAGCACGGAGCCCACAGCCAAGCCATCACACAGGATACAGTATGTCATCCCACCTTCATGAGATTCGCTTAGACTAAACAGGTTTTTGTTACTCACTCCCGATCATGCAGGTAGGGCAGCTCTCAGGGATTGCGGCTTCAAAGGAAAAGAACTGTATCTCTTTTTCCACATTTGTTTTTACAATCCTTTCACATTCGTCTGCTGAATTTGTACCGAGGCGCGTTCGTATTTTGATTGCAGCTTCGCGCGAGCGTCAAAATACGGCGACTCTAGCGAGCTGTTGAACGCGTGCGCGCGACCGTACGCTGTTCCGTGTCGGAGTCCAAGGGTCAAGTTCGAATTTAATTGAGCGAGAAAACCAACACAAGCACACCACTTGAAATGAGTTATCTGCCATAAATTATGCAAACTCTGGTAAATATGTCGCCTCTGCTGAAAATTAATTCTCGGAGGGTTTATTACTCTTTAAAACGTCACCCTTCCGGCTGACAGACGCTTAGCGTCACGTCAACCGCTCTCAAAACCGCGGGATAAATAACCGCAGCCCGAAATGGAATTTCAACATAATCCGTTATACTTTAACTACACACCAGGACTGTAACTAAATATCAAAAACGTAGCGGGAATGAAATCGGCCTTGACATTCGTAGCATATTCCATCACGTGGCGCTGTCACGTCTAGTTTTCGGGGCGGTGGGCACGGCCAACAATGCATCATCTTTACGACGCTATCGATTCGCTTCACTGCAGTCAGTGTTGCAGCCACGGGCGGCCGTAATTGCCGCACAGGGTGGTGTCCACTTTCAAGTTTGTTTAGCATCGGCTTGTTAGGCATGGGGCCAAATTATCGGGCCCTCCCGCGACTACGATCCATGAACAATTTTCCCGAAGCGAACCCGATCCCGTTTGTAGGTGGTTTAGCGGTGAGATGCCTGCCTCCACTTTGAACCCGCAATCAGAGTGAGGGCTGTCAGAGTGAACAGATTGGATGGGAGCAGGGAGGAACAATAATAATAATAATAATGAGTTTTAAAAAACCCACAGAGGATAAAGCAACTGTTAAGAGATTTTGAACAGAGGGCGGTATGCCGAAGTGGGCTCAGATTCCTTGGATAGACTTCACAGAATGGGCGAGCGAGTTGAGCAAGATGGACTGTCATAAGGGAGGTGGGACTGGAAAAATATCATCGATTGCAAGGGGTACACGGAACCTGTGGGAGCCACACAGTGGTAGAAAAATGCTTTACAAGCAGGGGGGGGCAGAATAAAAAATGCACAAATGAAAACACCATCCTTATTATAAATCCATGAATAATAAAAACCAGTCGATCACTTAACTAGGTAAGCTCTAATGTGTACTGTATATAGCGACCATTTATTATTTTAATCAAATCTGCGTAAGAATTTAATTTAATTTAAGTAGGCCAATGTATTTCTCAAATGTAATTGCATCATCGCAGCTCTTTTGTCTGACCACAAGGTATGAATTATTAAATTGTGAATCATCAAGGTTAAAATCCATTTACAAAGCCCTGATAATTTTATTGAAAGTGTAAACTTCAACTTTGAAAAAGTTGAGGACATTATAATGCAATTGGCTGAGATTGCATTTGGTATCTTAAAACAGAAATGATTAAAATAGACATTTATATCAAACATAGGTCTAAAGTTAAAAAGAAAATATGATAAGTAGATAAAATTTTGTTCAGGTAATGTAATGTCCTTTTTAAAATAAGTAACTTTGAACATTTAATTTCAAAAAGATATAACTTTTGGTTGAAAATTAAGTTATTCACTAATGTAAGACATGATTTGGATAACTTGAAAACTATAATAATTTACACCCGTCTGTACAATCCACTGAAGTAATAAAGCCTCCCCGCACCTCCATAGGTCGTGGGTTGTATTAACCATACGTTACCACACTAGTAAGTGCAGGTTGTTGATATGGCGGGGGAGAGGGGGGGATGTCAAGTGGGCTGGAAGTCAGGGCTGGTTTAGATATGAGCCATCGCCAGGGATAAAAGTCAGATCGCTGTGTCCATAACACCATATGCTAGCACACTGCTCCAATTGAAAGTAGATGTGTAATATATAAAACAGACAAAAGTCCCCCCCTAAATACAGACAAATCGGGCAAGGGCTTTTAGCGTGCACAAAGTTCGGCACGGTATAAAAGGGTGTGGGTTGCCAGCCCCACGCCTGGCTGCCTTTTCCTCCACAAATGCTGATGTTTACACACAGCAGAAGCCACTCATTTAAGGCTGAGTTGAGCTAGGGAAGAACCTGGACCGGATTAGACATTCATCAAGGATGTTGGCTGTGAGTGGGAATCAAACTCGGGTCGCTGGGTTCATAGACCAGGCTATCCTGCAGCTTGACTGACACCATTTGGCGATGCATGTAATATTTCCTGGTTGAGT
>JAZEWU010000007.1:5405591-5428332 GCA_036362915.1 Geotria australis | reverse complement strand
TCAGGACAATCAACCTGGGCAGCATATCTTTGGACTATGGGAGGAAACCGGAGTACGAGGCAAATACCCACGTGAACACGGAGAGAACATGCAAACGCCACACAGAAAGGTACCCGAGCCGGAAATCAAAACCAGGACCCTCTTTCTGTGAGGCAGCAGCACTACTAACCGCGCCTCCGTGTTAAAAACACATCAGTCATGCGCACGGAGTTTCTGGCCAGATGAGCAACTCAAGTCCATTCCAAGAAACATCAGGGCATGGAATTTGTCCACAAAATAAAACAGGAATGCTTTGTAGGCCCATTCTCCAGACTGCAGGTCAGGTGTTTGGTGCCAGGTAGCTTTGGGAAGGCCATAGGGCCGATTAGCCTCATTAACCCCCGGCAGGTCGGCTATTGCCGTGTTTTGCATACAAGGGATTGAGCCGCGACCAGCCGCTCCACCGTCCCTTTGTACTTGCCATCACGGCACGCAGTAATGCGCAGAGCCTGAAAGACCACAGACTCAATCCCACAAAGCAGTGAAGGCATCGCTCAGCAAATGTAATCTCTCCAAGGCCGAATGACCTAACCTGCAAATCCCCACGGCTAATCACAATGCCATTCTGTGGTATTTGGACTTGGCGTGTAGGGTCTTTTTTCTTGTTTATAGTAAGGTTACAATTTCACTCTTGTGATTAGGTGGTGCAGCTGCCCTGCCTTGGCCCTGCTCAGCATAATCACGATTCCAGGCAACACTAGGCTTGCTACCGATTCGCTTCCCCTCTCACCCCGCGTGAATCGCTGAATTGTGATGATACAAGAAAAAACCTTTTTGAGCCCCAGTGGTTTGTTGCAGCACCCCTAGTGGCTTCAGGTGGCCGTATAACCAAAATAAATATGATAATATTGTACACTCATACTTTACATGAATTGCTCAAGCAAGCTCGATTGTTGTAATGTAGTGCGCTCCAACGTCTGTTTACCACCTTCACCAACCCAGCCAATCTGACGTTGTAAAATAACCGTGACAACCGGCAGGGTGTGAAGCAGGCCCTCATCCAGCAGTGGATTGACAAAATGGACTGTACACGTACTTAGGAACTGAACATAATTATTAACATTTTGACTGAATACAAATTGTGCAAGTAAGAACTGGTGGTGTACCTTCGCTCAAGGTGGTGCACCTTTGCAGCAGTACAACCTAACACAGAAGAACAGCCTAACGCTGTACCGCTGCCACCCTCTGAGCAGCCACATGACAAATTCATGCCACCGTGCTTGACAGCAATTTAATATTTACATTATATACTTCACCTGCTTGCAACATGCCAGCTTTCTTGTCCAAGCATCACCAAGTTCCTACAAGCCAAGCGCAAGAAGGCCTTAAAGGAATGGCCATTAATCAAGGCTGCACTCTACCTAGCTCGGCTTGAGTTAAAATGACAGGGCTGGCTCGCCTCTGCAGCCAAGAGTGCTCCAATACAGGCGCAGTTAATGAAGGTTTATGAAACAAGATCCCATCACATCATTCAGACAGAGCCTGTGTTTAAACCAGGTGAGAGTCCATTTACTGCGGCACAACCGCAGGGAATCCCACCCATGTTTTTTAACCATGCGCGCACATAGACGGAAAAAAACACCCATCTGGCCAGCATGGAAGAGTAGGCCAAAAAGCCTTCGAGAGGGGATTTTCTAGAGCTCTCGGAAGTGGACACTATTCTGCCAGCAGTGGAGCAAGCGTGCAATTAGAGGACTGCATCTTTATCCGTATCCTTTAAAACAAACAGGGCCACTAAGAGCACAAATTAGTAACATACTAAACTACCGCAACTTAACGTGATCCAAGACCACGCAAGAAGTTGGTAAGCATCGCTTTAAAGTGCACGTGACAAACAGCTGTGGCTGTAAATCAGCTTTATTATCTGACGCTTATATAAGACTCACCGCGAAGACGTTCGGGCGCCTGCCATTTACACGTCAAATGGTCCGCTTTCCTGCGAGCCGTTTGACGTGAGAAGTTTACCGAGGGTCCTTTCTCAAGCAACGGTGGGTTTGTTATTCTACCATGGAAAACAACCTGACCAGCCAACGAAAAGGTTAAATTTATATTTTTAGAATATCCGATCAGGCAGAACAATAGTTAAGAATACCTACGCCAAAAAGGGAACCGTACGGTCTCTGCCTGCACTGACGACGGCCTAGGTCATTTCTTAAAAACCTTCTGGTAAATAAACATCGCATTGCTAAGCGATGTGGAATTTCTGTACGTATTCTTTCTTTCCTGCTTGACCCAATACCTGGCCGGTGTTAATCGTGCGACTGCTCAGAAACGTTAACATGTTCGGAAACAATGAATTTTGCTACTGTGAGTTCCTTTGTTTTTTTTGGAACCGGTGGCAGAAAAGGGGAAGCCGCGCCACGTGAAGGTCCGCATCGTGGGCCACCTGCCCCCGTCCGCAGAGGTTTTTCAGGGAAAAGCTGTGGTTTGGCAAAACATCGGGCCATTCCCCGAAGTCCAGCGAGTGCGCAATACCCGCCTGGGCCTGGAAAGGGACGCCAGCTCCGCCTACATTAAATCATTTCCCCATTTCCCAGGCTGCTCCAGACTTGGCGATGACCCGATAAGTGTCCTGGCATTCGGCGCCTTGCCTCGGAAAGGTGGCTTCTGCTAGGCGTATCAAACCGGCATGTATGGTAATTAGCGACAGAGTGCGTGGCTAGATGCCTGCTGTATAAACAGCAGGCCGCTAACCTCGCAGTGCTCTGCAGCAGCAGGTGCTGTCCTTCACAAGGAATGATTAAACTGTGTTAATGAGCTGTGTGTACGTTCAATAATTACTATAACTGCCTTTTAAGGGGAAGGGACATTAGATGTAATACAATAAAATACTTTAAGAAACCCTATGTGAAACGGCATTTGTTACAAATAGCTTTACGGTCATGAAAATACACACGTGCACACACACATAATGGACATGAGGTAGCAGACAACCCACAACTGCAGAGGCAGCTGAAGATGCGAAGGAACTAGGGTTTCCAAGAATTCCTTTCCTTGCTGACAATGACATGTCCACGCAGCAGCCATCCACACAGCGTGACCAACCACATGGTCAAACAGATGAGCACGTGTCACCACAACGCTTAATATACCACCTCACGTTCGTTTAGTGGAACATAGGGGTCACTTAAAAGCAGCGTGTGTGCAGATAGCGTCGCACGATTTTTTTTAAAAATAATTTAGCACCGCGACCCTCACCAGGACAAGCGGTTTAGAAAATGGATGGATGGATGGAATTTAGTGCAGTCTGGCCGACTGCTCATGTACCAATATGTTTATGCGTTTTATTAAAGGAAATTGAAATGCTTTGTCAATCCATCGTTCAATAAACGGCTTCCCATATACTGTGCGGGACACGGCGGCTGTTGGATAATACTTCACCGTGCTGGTCAGTGTGGTTGGGTGAAGAAAGAGCGGTGGCCGCCCAGGACAAGTTAAAATACCACTCGGCACCGATGTTAGCCAGGACCAGGAGTCAAACTCGGATGGCCAGGTTCATAATTCAGTGTGAAAACCACCCCTCCACGTCTAAATTTAGCTGGCAGTTTCGTTCACAATACATTGCTTGAACAAAAAAATGTAAGCCACTCCAGCAGCTTATTTTTTTTTCTTCTTAATTTCCTTGCGAGGTTGGGCAATATGGCAAAAACTGGTTGTAAATTTAGATTTGCCACTAAAACAACAATGGTCTATTCTTGCCAGTGTCATGGGATCCCGAGCACGTACAAGCAGGCCCAGCGACGCAGCAGACGGCTTAACAACCCGTCCAAACAGGACGTAATTATATATATATAGTTTCGATGCTATATAGTTTCCTAAGCTTCCTACGCTTAACTGATACTGTGTACATTCTGTGTAAAAAATGAAATAAAACAAAATAATAATTTGCGGCCCTTTTGTCAATCCACTGGTTTTGGGTGATGGGAGTTGAATGTGAAAACTTCACCAAGCTGACCAGCGTGGCTTGGCAAAGGTGCCCACGACCGTGTGAGATATCACTCGCCACTGATGTTAGCCGCGGCCGGGAATCACTCATGTCCCTGGTATTCGTTGTGTAATACGCCAACCGCTGCACACCACCCTATGTGACACAGATATAATCTATGTTCTTAGGTTAAATACCTAGGTTAATTGTTCTGACCAAATTGCCCCCGTGCCCTGAGATGTTGTAAATTGCTTACCCCTCCCCTGCTGGACAAATGTTAAAGAGAACTACAAAGCTCAACGGTTACTTTCAGCTTCAACAAAAACTGACCGACTCTTAATAATGCTTCAAACTCTAAGACATTTATGATGATGATGGCATCATGCTCAAAGACATGGACAAATCAAACTATCATGAAAACCGTTGTGCAGTGTGAGAACATTTGCTTTAACGATAAAAATCTGTGAACTTTTTTTGTGTATTTGTTCTTAGACATATTACTTATTTTTGCTAACAAAGTTTTTGAATTCCGTTGATCATATGTATTGTTACACTGCTCACCTGTAGAGAACCGTGATATTCCTACCCTATTTGCTTTGCATCCCACTTCTGTCTCAATGGCCTCTCATCTGATTATAAATGACGTTCACGATGATGAAGACGCAATGCACTACAGCAAATACAATTGGTCTCTGTCCACTGAAACATTATCAGTAATGTCGTTTATTTATCCATGAAAGCCTCACTCGGTCTAAAGACCGTTTCACGAGGTTCCTGTTTTGGGATGGTTGGGCAAATCTATTACCAAAAATTTGACATTACTACTTGGCCTTCTTGGCCCAGGGCCATGCCATGATGTGGTTCTCTCTCCCCTCTCCCATGTGTAGCTTGCCCCTTACCCACCGGCCCCACTTCCCATTCACCCTCCTCCCAAAAGCTTACCCCCCACTGCTGTACAGCGTCTTCAGATACGGCTGCATTTAGATACATGCAGTTTGCAGCCTCACACGTTTATTTTGAATCATTGTAAGCCACATTCTGTCTGTTCGTCATTTGACGTTGTGTCCCGTGGATCTTGCGCGACGGTTCTGCCGGTCGGCTTTCTGACGTCAGCGGCACGGCGCTGTTGCATTGTTTTATTGTTGGGCAGAACATTTTATAAAAAAAAAAACATTTCAGATTGTTGTTATTTTACCACTGATCAATGACTGCTTAACAGACACTGGGGGCCTTGGCGATTACAGACGTCGGGCCGTGTTCGCCCTGGTTCCCGCGAACGGCTCTCGACTCACCCAGCGCGGAGAGGCCCTCGGAGACGGAGGTGAGGATGTAGAGGAGCACCGAGGGCTCCAGGCCGACCAGGAAGTTCATGTGGTCCTGCGTGAGGCACTCCAGCAGCGGAGAGTAGTACGACTGGCTCAGCTTGGGGTAGTTCTGCGAGGTGGGGGCGGGGCACACGTGGGGCAGGTGAATCCCGGCGGACTCCGACCGCGCTCCGATTACTACGACCGCTTCACTTGCGGGGACGGAGAAAATCACTTTGTCTTGATCGGCACTAATACACGAGCGACGACCGCAAAGTTGATTAAGCAGCAACTAATGCACCGCGCTGTAAACAAGGTGATGAGCTCCGCTCTCGCGTACACACTCCTCGAGGTAAAATATTTATTATGAATATTTAATCAAACGCGCAAGACACGGTGTCATTTAAATTTACATAACGTCTCGGTGAAGGTGCATATCCAGACGCTGGAGGCAGCAGTGGATTAATGGGTTTAAGAGGGGTCAAAAAACTGAAATAACACAACGACAAAGATCCCCTGTATAGTCTTAACAGACTGTAGGGTCAAGAGCCGTTAGCGAGCACCTATGAAGGCCAGCACGGCACACGAGGGGGTGGGTGGCCAGCACCACCAACGACCCGATTGCCTTTGTTTTCTAAGTGGTGATGTTCATACACAGCACCAGATACTCGTTTGTGATTGAGTCGACCTACAGGAGACCCAGCATTGGTTCACAAAATCGTCACTGGTGTTGACCGTGAGCGGGGAATCGAACTCGGATCTGCAGGTTCGTTGTGCAGAACAGACACTATTCGACAAACGTACAAAGAGTTTATGGACACAAAGGCTTTAAAAAGCGACGCAGAGCAAGGAGCGAGACATTCTCCCACGCCGTGAAGCACGCAGCGGCTATTACCACTGCGTGTTTATCATGTAACACAAATTGGAACGGACACGTTGCTTGCATTAATTTGCCCGATTTAACGAGTTGTGAGCACAAAGGCATGATGAAGTGAGTTCGAGAGACATGGCCTCACTCTTGGTAATGTTAAACATTATTTGTATTGCCAACACCTGGGGAAAGCCCATTCATTATACACCGCACACAAACACAGTGCTCTAAGTAATGCTAATAATTACACACGAACAGCACAGGAAAATAAACACGCACTCTGAGAGAAACTCGATACGGGCATTAGGCCCGCATCCAAATACAGTACGTAATTAAAAGATTAAATTATTCTCTGGTTAACATAATACACGCTAATAGTTTGGACTTACAAATTCGAAATGAAATTACAAGACAAAAGTGATCCTTTTGCTAAACGACCAAAATGACAAGAAGCAGGCGACAGGGGCAAGAGACGGTGAAAGTGTCAAAACAACGTGTAAAATACAGCAACCACAGAGAGCAAATATGCAGAAGCTGGAGCAGGTGCATCTTCTTGCACGTGGCACTTGAAGATCAAGGCAGCGAGTTTTAAACCACGTTGAGTTTGGAGAGGTCGTTCCACGGCACCTGTGGGCGCCGGGTGGATTCCATCAGCACCTCCTTGCAGCACGCGTGTTGTGCAATGACCGAGTACGGAGGCGGCAGGCCTCTCGTGCGTCGATCGAGGCTCAAAGCGGCAAAAGGACCGGCCAAAACGGGGCGACGCGTTCCTCCGCAAGCAAGGTGGGAGGGGGGGGGCGGCCCGCAATAACGGCGGGCGAGTTCAACGAATTGCTCGACGACGATTCAAAGGCGGGTTCGCAGCCACCCCCGGGGAGCGTCGTCTGGACGTCGTGTGACCCAGCCACAGGACATCTCTGTGTACACACGCGGCGCGGCGCGGCGGTCGGACGCCCCCATTGTGCGGCGGCATTCGGGAGGAAGGGCAGCGAGCCTCCCTCGGTGGGGCTCAGCGCGTCGGGAGAGGAAGCCGCCCGCCGCCGTTTTTCGTCGCGATTTTTTTGGCAGGGCAAAAGTAGGGGTTGGGGGGACGGTTGTGGTCGAGAGCAGTAGTGGGCGGCAGGGTGGCGCAGTGGTAACATCCGCGCCTCACAGAAAGAATGGTCTTGCCCGAAGCGGTTCGATTCCCGCCTTGGGCGCCTTTCTGTGTGGAGTTTGCCTGTTCTCCCCCTGTTCTGCGTGGGTTTCCTTCGGGTTCTCCGGTTTCCTCCCACAACTTAAAAAAAAACACTCATTAATTAGTTGGCCGATAACATCATAATATATAGGAAGCAGTGTGTGGCAATATGGCGCCGGCAAAACCGCCTGGCAGCCTCCTCCGCCTCTCTGCGTTTTCCTCGCGCCTCTGAGTCGTTCTCTCGTCAAATGAATACCTCTGACATTGAATGAATATGTGCGCGTTAAATAATAATTAATAGTGGAAATGAGGATGGGCACGCGGGGAGCCGTGGGGGTAAACGCACAGGATGTGTACGGGCAAAGGTGCTGTGTCCTCGGAAAGCGCAGCGGCGCTCGTGGGTGGGTCTCGGAAACGCGTCGTGCACTTACGAACCCACGCCCGTCGGTTAAGTAGGGCTCTTGGAAAAAACGGAGTTTATATTGCGCTTCGGTTAAAGCCGCAGAACGAATCGACAAATGCGACCGCGTAGGTTTTCGCGGTTGGGCTGTGTAGCTCTCCGATGTGTTTTCGATGCAAAACTCACAATAAACTTTTCATAGAGCTTGGCTACAGAGAAACCCTGATTTATTTTCTAGTAATGGTTTGAGTTTTGCTCTTAAGCTGTTTTAGTGAATTGGGTAATGTTTAGGATAATTTTGAACGCATTGCCATGTTACGCTTATGTTCGGCTATGAAAGAACAGGACACACTACATTTATTAGACATGCGTTAACAATTTTAGCAAAAATGTGACTATTGATGTGGTTATTGATACACACATTCATGTGCATCATAATTACATTAGTTTTCTATCTAATCAGTATGCAATGACTTACCCCACGGAGATCTGATGAATTATCAAGATTCATTGTCATAACTCAATTAAAGGATCAATTCGTTTTTGTCTCATTTTTGCTGTCTCACTGTTTGTTCTGTCTGGTTTATATAGTTTCATTCTCTACATTACCATATTTAGTTAGCGAATAATTTGGACAACCTTTACGGAACTCGTAAGCAATCGACTCTTAAACGCACAATGCAGTGTGTGCATCACGAGCGCGCGACTCGATTTTAATCGACGACTCAACGCCTTCAGTGACAGACGCAACAACTGACCCACCCCCCCTGGGGGGAAATCCCGTCGCGAACCCTGCTAAATTTGTCACGAAAAACTCAATTCACACCCGCCGCAACATCTGACGAACGAAAACCACTCGACCGGTTTCAATTTTCACCGTAGAATTTTTCTTCCCTTGTTTACATTTCTCCACGACTGGACCCGCCGCCGACCCCCCCGCCCCGCCAAACAAACCGTAAAGTGACGGCGCCGGTCTCCTCCGCAAACCGACCGTCAGGGGTGCTGCCGCCTCGGGCGAGAGACTTGCAGGCCGGACCGGGCGCCGCCACTCACCAGCAGGTCGGCGTGTGGGATGGTGAGCAGGAGCTTGACGGCCGTCTGCAGGGCGTTGTCGAGCGCGCTGTCGCCGTACAGGCGGAACACGCCGAAGTTGACGTAGTTGCCGCACAGCGCCGCTTTCAGGATCGAGAAGCAGATGGAGATGCCCTTGAGCTTCAGCGGATAGAGCTGGTCCTTGGGAACCTCGCCCAGCGACAGAATCAGGTTCCCTGTGGGGGCGGCACGGGGAGGTGGACGGAGAGAGACGTAAATAGAGAGAGTTATGGGTAAGGATAGGTAATTACAGTGGTGGGGGCCCAGCGTCAGGAGCACAGAAATCCGGGACAACCCCAGAGTAGAGTCGCTGCTCCTTCGGATTGAGAGGAGCCAGTTGAGGTGGTTCGGGCATCTGGTAAGGATGCCCCCTGGAAGGCTCCCCCGGGAAGTCTACCGGGCACGGCCCACTGGGCGGAGACCTAGAGGTCGACCCAGGACACGCTGGAGGGATTATATCCTTCGGCTGGCCTGGGAACGCCTGGGAATCCCGCAGGAAGAGCTGGAATCTGTTGCTGAGGAAAGGGATGTCTGGTCCACTCTACTTGCACTGCTGCCACCGCGACCCTCACCAGGACAAGCGGTTTAGAAAATGGATGGTTGGGCCCAGCGTCTTCTACGGCCGCGCTGGGACTTTAATTGACGCGCTTGTCGAGGGAGCACGAGCGTGCGTGGCGACAGATACGTTTCGATACTTTTCTGCGGTAAGAGTTAATAGTTTAATGACTGAAAAATGTCACCACTGTTTTGTTAACAAAAGCCAATAGCATTGCCACAACATCAACTCGAAATAGGAGGAGTTAGTACCTCTAACGTTATTTCCAACCACGAAGCAATATCTATCAGATAAATGTTGCATGGATTTATCGATTAAATTCAATTAAATAGCTCTCAACATATGCAACAATGCGATAATGTTACGTTACAGATTACAGACTGAGCAAAACCATAATATAGACAAAAACAAGTGGGGTACTACCCAAACAGTAAGAGGATTTCTCTAAACGAATGGCGAGTTTTGTTCATTTCTGATTGAACCAAATTGTAAAATGTACTGAGTAAAACATTTTTTTTTGGCGCAGAAAAGCCTCACTTAAGTATAAAGCCTGATTCAGCAGGAAAGTGTCCTGTTGGGAGGCTTCGGCCAATTCCATCAGACTGCTTGGGAAGTGGGAGGAAAATTTAAGACCTGGAGAAAACCCACAAATGTGCAGAGATAACATTCATAAACTTGGCACACATACAACCAGCAATCCACTGCTTTTACTACCATCAATTGGAAAAAACCTCTCAGTCCGCACAAAGTTGCCACAAAGTATTTTCTCGCTTGCGTTAAAATCCCCACGAAATTAGCATTCAAAACTCTAGGTACATTCACGCCGTGTGAAGTTATTGCATAATGAAGTGTTGGGCGCAACTACCGGACGACACGTCGCTGCGAGGACAAGAGTGGGCAGATGAGAGAGTGGCTTTGAATCCGTTTCATCACTTGTTTTGTCTGCTGGTCGCTGCAGACAACTCGCATTTTACGGGCGGACGCGACGCAGCGGCAAAGGCCAAGCCTGCCATCGTCCCTACACAAAAAAACCCTCCCACTCCCGAACCGGTGTGATGACACATGCACAAGGCGAATGACAGGTGATATGTTCTACTAGCAGAGCTCGACGTGTAAACAAAGATCTAATGGAACACGGTTTTTTTTGGTGGGTGTTTTTTTTTAAGCACTACAGACTTTCAACACACACTGCAAGATAGACGTGTAGCATGTCTAAATAAGAGTTGGTCAAAATGTTTGCAAATGGAATGTTAAAAGTGGACATAGACTTGGTTTTTAAGGACTTATTATTATGTTGAACAACTTGGAAGCAATGTGTCTATTTGCATAGTAAAAATTATTCACGGTGCTTTTGTCAATCAACCGGTGCATGAAGGCCCCCTGACCTCGTGTGGGTCGTGGGGGTTATCTGACCATACTTCACCGTGCCGGTCACTGCGGGTTGGTGAAGGAGAAGGGGCGCAGCACTGGCTCAGGTATCACTCGTTACTGATGTTGGCCATGGGCGAAGAAATGAACTTGGGTCGCCAGGGTTGAAAACGTTGCGGGCTGTCACTCAAATCCTTATTTTAGTTTATCAAACCTCATTAATGTGTATAAAAAAATTTACGAGGTGAAAGGCAGTGGAGCAACATTCATTTTTGTACTGGACTTGTATGCCTCCACATCTATGCTCCCCACGGTCAATCAACACTGACGAGTGTGGTTAGGTACGGTCAGATATCTCCACGACCTCTACGGTATGGGGAGGCCCTTATCCAGCAGTGGATTAAAAAGGGGCTATACATGCACATACATATGGGACTTCAAAACTATTCTAAAAAAAGGGCTGATAGAAAGTCTTTAGTGCCAATCTTAATAGTTTCCATACACGTTTTTTCACGCCGCTGACAAAGTCTCGCATACTTAAAACAATTTTATAGACGAACAACAACTTTTGTTGCTATTGGCCACTTGATAACCTGGGGGCGGAATTTTCCCTGCAGACGGTGAGTCAGCCCGTGCGCAGGCGCTACGTTGTTACGCCGTAGTTGCACAACCGTGAGTGATGGGCGATGGCTTGGCGGAGAGGCGCCTTCAAAGAGCACTGAACCGATTACGACCGACGATCACCATTCATCGGAGCAAACACCGCCTTTTGATTATAACCGCGGCCAATTTGCATCTTACTCGCGCGCAGATACGAGAGTGTCGTTGTGACCGGGTGCGCCCCCCCCTCCCCCCCACACACCACTCCACCCGACGCTCCGAGCTCTCGCAGGTTTCCCCGTCACAGCGGCCGTGAGCGATGGTCGTAAAGCGCCCATAAGCTGCGGGGCAGGCGGGGTCAGGCCGTGACAGACGAATGACTGGACATCGATCACCCGTGGCCGCCACCAGGCGGGTCACACAGGCCCCGCGGGTGAAAACTCCTTTCACCGACAGCAGGCGCGCTCCGAACGTACCATCGGGCTCCCGTTTTCACTTTGACCCCTTTTTAGGGGTCTCTCCTGTGTATGTCCGTGCACGTAACTGCCCTCCTTCCACACTCGCCACCCCCAATTTACTTTGCTTTTCCACACCACGTAACCCCCCAGCTCCCCTGCTCCGACGACCCACGCACACAGCCTGACCCTGGGATTTGTTACAACTTCACTGTCGGTCGTCTCTCAGGTGTGGCAGAGCAGTAAGGCACTGCGTACAGATTTGTGGGTCATTCCTTAGTCTCTGAGTTGAGCCAATGGAGCGTGACCAGTATGTATGCTTTGCACTTTCCGTAAACCAAACTCGATACTGTGTGACAGAGTGCCTGTGTGAAGATACGGTCATCATTCCCGTTAAAGCAAAAATTGCCCCGCGGCAGTAACGCAGCAACTACATACCAAGCATCACTTATCTGTGCCTGCTCTTATCTCAAATTAATAAAGTGCTTGGTCTTTGAGTGTATTTATACTGTACATAAACAGTGCCATCGGTTTGTAGAATTTAATCTTTACGTGAATGTTCTTTGTCCCTTGGTGAGATGGGAATATTTTGTCATCATCGGGGAATTGATGATGGCCAACCCCAAGCTGTAGCACGATCTCAAATACTCCCGTGATGCCACACTCAATCTCCCTCCTGCACGTGAGCTGATATCTTTGCTCCATCTCCACGGTGGTCATCCTCTCGAGCATCACTCCCATCAGTCTCCACCACTGATCATCACCATCGCTTCTGGCGCTGTGACCTGCCCAAGCCCACTTACATTTCTAAACTGTCACCATGACGTATCTTACCTGTGTTTGTTCTCATGTGTTTCTCTGTCTCTCACGGTAATTATAAGCAAGCACACCTCTCCATGCTTCTTTGCGTACTTTTTTGATATTATTTAATCTTTGTCAATTGTTTCCTATTTATGTCAAGGTGGACAATATGCACCGATTGAAAACTTTCTTCTTCAGGCATATATGGATATTGCTTATCACTGCCTAAAAATATAATATTTTTTTAAGTAGTCCCCATCGTGCGCTCGTTCGCAGCTGTATTTCATAATTTTCATCCTAATCCATCTGCAATAATTGCTTCAGGATACAAACAATCCACTGTGTTCTAACTGTGCTCCTCCAACAATTAGTTTTTTTTCAGCAAACATGGTTTATGATTTGCTCATATTTATCTTGAACCAAACTTAGCAGTCTTCTAATTTCCTCCATCATTTTCTCTACCTCATTGCAAACAATTGTTATAATAATAACTTGGGTTATCAGCAAATCAAAGGCTCAATTAGGTTTCATTCCCACATAAGCCTTCATTCCTCGAATACGATTTTCTGAAAATACGTTCCAAAGTTGATGTAAACATCTGTGATAAATGTGTATCTCCTATGTCTAACTCCTCTACTGATTTGTAGAAATTGCTGTTTCACCAATATTGATCCCAGTGATTTTACTGCGTTTTTATTACACCACGAGTCCTAAAGATCATTCCGGGCTCAAGCGACCACAACTAATAGGCCATGCGGGACCGTGATGGACAAACGTTTAGCTAGTTAAAACGACAGCACACCTCATTTAAAAGAAGTCAAGTTTGTTTAAGCTAGAATGAAAACACCGCTAAAGCCTTCTCTTCACGGTAAAGTGTCCTCGACGCACGCAGCTTTTGAAGCGCTCAGCCGCAACAGAAGCACAAGGCAAGGAGCACAGTGGCATGAAAAGGGGGACAAGCAAAACAGATTCTTATTTCAAGCACGTAGGGCCCCGACACTCATTTTATTATTTATTTAGCCCGCGCTCAAAAAACAACAAATCTCAGCAGAGGCCACTCTTAAATGACCCCCTGTGCTCCAGAAAGTGGCGACAACTGACAACGCGGGGGGTCGCTTAATCAAAACACGGCCCAATACCTGCATGCGCGCGGGGCTCATGACCTCGCCCATCCCCTTGCTGCGAGCGTCCGCGAGCGGGTGATGGTCCCGCGGCGTTTTTGCGTTTCATACAGCGCTGCTTATCGCCGGCCACCGGTTATCCGCGTGCACGAGAACCCACGTTGCTCAACCGTGCCTCTGCCCGGCAAGGGAACCTGTACGTGTGTGTGTGTGTTTACGTGCAATCGACCGACGGAGCCTTCCCACGCAGGTTCACTCCGAGCGCTGCGCTTCCAGGCAAGCACGCACGCCAACACGGTGAGTCCGCGCGGCGTTTCTTTGAATATTTAGTGAAAACCACGTTTTATCGTTAAGCTCGTGCAGGTTTTTCTGCCGCAAATGCATTTGATGCTGCCGCTTATACATACAGAACATTATTAATAAATGTAGCTAAGCAAAGAAGCTTTGATTTACACCGTGTCAATTTGATGGGTTTGTCGGCCAAAATAAAGTCTTAACTTATTTTACGATTGGTAGAGCATTTATTTGTGATTTTTATTCAAATGGACGCATATCCGGCGGGTGGCAAAACGCTTATAAGTGCGTGTCTTACAATACGAAGGATGCGGGTTCAAATCCCGGTCAGGGGTCACTGCAGCCCTTTACCCCTCCAGGGTCGATGAGATGATGAGCACCACTTTGTGCGAATTGAACAGTGGATTCTTTATGGATAGACCTGCTCCTACCATACAAATGTGGAAACTTCACCACTAGCTTAAGGGGGCTGTAAACGTGATATGAGCACCACGGTGTGCTCACTTGTATAGGGAAATTGCTTTTGTGATTTTTGAATGCGAAGAGCAAGCATAAACGTGGGTTCTCAAAGCACACCGCTCCACCCAGTGGGGACGCTTCGTGGAGAACGTTCGACGTGCTTTAATGAAGCTGCTTGCAGAAACAATGCATGCACGATTTTGAGATTTTAATTAAAACGGCATTATTCCACAAACAGCCACACACTATTAAATGATGCATCAAAGTGGACAGATGCACTGTGCATGGAGATGGAGACGAATGGGGCAGTGCGGACATAAAGACAAATTGATAGCAGACGCTGATGGACGGATGTGAGCTGCCTGCGTGGCTAAGTGCCAAGGCTCTCTCTCTCTCTCCCCCCATGCTCATCGCTAATTGCTGCAAACGTGAACGTCGATATGTTTACATGCGTAGAGTGCTCACGTTTGCACTATACGACACTTTTGAAAAGTTTGTTTTTGCCAAAAAATATGTGTTGTGTGTCGACGATCGTATGGTAAACTCTACAGGGATACTTATTTGTTTCATTTGCCGGTGTGTCGTAGACTCGTTCAAAAGACACCCGCGATACACTGTTCCACTTAATACGTACGATGTTTCTGCCACGCGTGTTTACTATACACTGCTCAGGTGCACCTATTTACTGAAATGAAAACTGGCCGAGAATATTTCGAATGCACTGGAACAAATTCAATCTATGCATTAGGAGCAATAATGCACTGCCGCCGTCATCGCCGACGCAAAGCTTAATTCAATAGCGTCTCAAATACAACACACGCGTAATCGCCCCCTATGATTTTACATACAATGCCACCCTAATGGCATTTTCCCCGTTTTCCAAACATGCAGCGCATGTAGAAGATTAAATCACATCTAAATTGAAAATAAAAATTCGCACGGATGGAAGCCAATGCGGACGTTGAGATATTTATGGCAACCGCAGTCAAGTTAAGGTAATAAATCTGCCCGTTCCACCTGTTTGAGCATTTCAAACTCTCATTTGACCTGAAACTTCCACTTGTAACTCGATCGGCACCGCTGCACCGAGGGCACCTATAATCGGCTCTGATGGTCCCTTTAAATCCCTGCAAAGAACAACCAACTTGCCGTCGTTGTAACCGCAAGCCACCGTGGTTTATCGAGCAAGCGCAGGTGTTCGGTAAACAACCGTTACTATACGTGTGCAAAAAACAAATTAAAACGCCCTGGAAACCTACAGTCTGTGCAAAACACAATTGTCAACATTTTCAGGATTTGTGCATGCCTGGTAGCATGCGGTGACTGTTTTTACCCACTGCTATTTATATTGTATTTGTTCTCACAATCCGAACAACACCTGGACCTCCCCACCGACGACGCACCCACCCCTTGGTTGGTTAACCAACGCGAGAGGGACGGGCAGGTAGCACCACATACCACACGCGTCTTATCAGGCTGTCCTGCAATTTTCTCTCCATCTCCGCCATCATTGCGTGCTGCTCCCTCGACAGATGGCAGACACCCCTTCGATTAGGGCCGGGTATCTCCGCGCACTATCAGCGCGCTCGCTTCCTGCCTTCCCCCCCCTGCCGCCCGGGCATGCCCTACACCCCCCCATCATCCATCCCCAACCTCCACTCCCCGTGCCCCCAAAGACCCCTGGCCGCCCCCCCTCCCCTTCCTCTCTCCCGCTAGGGTCGTCCCAGCCGGCAGGCTCCTAATGGTAGGACATTAGGCCTGTCTAATTGACTCCGGCTGCCGCGCCCCATTGTCTGCGCCGAGCAAACAGCCCCGGGCAGGTAAGGCGATCCGGGAGGCCGAGGGACTGGTGGGGTGGGTGGCTGCCTGGTGGGGCTGACAGCAGCGGCGGCGGCGGGGTTAGCCTCCTCCCGTCCCCAGGCGTTCGGATCCACCACCGACAGCGGCCGGCCGGATTAGCGGCAGAGAAACACTATCTGTTTGTTTTGGCAGCCGCGACCACGCTGCTGGGAGCAGCACACGGCAGCCTTCAGACAAGGGGCCCGCGCTGCTGCCGTTTGTTTGCGTATTTACGCTTTTATCAGATGGCCCCCACCCCACCGCAACGCCGAGCAAAAACAAGATGCTTGGCAACCTGGCTTCGCCGGTGAGCAATTAAAGCAAGAGTTACCCCCCCTTCGGGTTGCCCGCTACAATTTCTTCCTGTGTTTTTTTTTACGTCACAAGCGCCGGGTAATTGCAGGCGATTAATCTGAGCGTGCGATACCGCTACGAGCTTTGGACTGGCCTGGCTCTGTGAATGCAGCTGTGGGGGTGTGGAGGGGGCACTCCTCCACACCCCCACTGAGAAGTCAAGTGCAGATGCGACATCTGAAGGTGCCTAGTTCCTTCCTCCCACTGATCGCACTTGCTGATAGGGCAACAATATTTAAGCATGGTTTGGCTCCACTATTTCGACCCGCAGCACAACGGGTAAAACACGTACCGGATGTTGTCTTAACGCATTCCTTGTAATGGATGTCGGACAAAATCTCCAATCTAATGGCACCGACATAGGCAAACTAAATTATTACAGCAATAACATCCAAAGTTATCCAACGTATTCATCCACTGCGAAGCACACCCATATGTACATAATAAGGCTTACGCACATATACAGCCACGTATAAGCCAAAATACTATAAAATTATACGATACTCTTACAGCCAATGCAATGAACACATTTTAAATCGAAGTTATAACCGTGCAATGCAAACATGCCCCATTTGTGCACTATTTAATTTACCACTGCACGCTTATATTAGCAACAAAACACAATAACCGCAATGGACTGTGTGCAACACGGGGAAAATGTGCGCTACAACGGCGGCATGGTTTCGGTGAGATAGATTTTTATGGGCGCTCTAGACGGGCATCATCGAGTCAATTTCTGCAGCGCAAGTGTTCACATCCTTCCTGCCGTCGATGCGCAAATTAAATTTTGATACTCATAACGCTGTAACCTGCACTTACAGTCACAGCCTTCCAAGGAAGTAAGGTCAGAGACAAACTGTGGCAAAAATGCTAAAAGCCTGCAGGGCTCGGTATAATAAACCCAGTTAGTTATTTATAACATTGCTCTGAAAAGAGAGAAAAAAAACAGTTACTACATTCTTAATGGGTTTACTGGTAAGAGTGCAAAAGTGGCTGTAAAACTGCTTTCGGGACAATGCGGCGGGTGCTGTTACCTCAATTAAAGCAATTAAAACAGGCTGGCGATTAGCAAAGGGCAGTATATGAGATGGCCACAAAAGCGCCGACATCTGTTCCTCGTAGCACCGTGGGTTATGTATTTTTCTGGAGGGGACGTTAGGCAAACTGTGCCATCGCTTTGTGGATGCTAAGTGTAAGGCCCGTGGCTGCTCAAAGATCCCACGTGAGTTCTTGCAAAAGTCGACCGTTGTGCGCCCATGTCACGGCAAAATTAATTACCTGCCCAACGTTGAAATGACTGTACTAGCAAATACAAATAGTGGCTCTTTGTAAATATGCTACACGACATAAACAGAGCTGCCTTGTTTGAACAAAAAAAAAACACTAGGTGATTTAAAACAAGTTTAATAAATTTGAAGTGACCGTATGATTCATGCTGAATAGAAAAAAAATCAAACACGCGCAAAACATGATAATGCATTAAACTCACTTTGCTGCCAAAATATATATTTTTCTGTGTTATGAAAAGGACGGCTGCTGCAAGAAAGTAGTCCCACGCTGCAGATATTTGGAATGGATTGGCAATGAGAACTCAATGGCCGCACAAGCAGGCCGAGTCTGCGCAGCCACCACTCGGCGTCCTTTGAATACGGCAGAAACACGGCAGAATCGCTCCCCATTAATCAGCGTGGTGGTAATTAATTTCATATTAACCTTATGAAAACACTCCAATAGGCTTTTAAGTGAAGGGTTTAGTGTCTGCGATACAGGATAGCCACTGATGCACGAAGTCTGAAACCAAAAAGGCAATGCCGTTTATAGATTTGTTCCTTGTATGGATTTCATAGCAAATTAATGTTGAAGGTTCTACATCGGAAACTGTTTGCCTATACGAGTTATATTTGACGAGCGTGGAAAATAAAAAAAAAGTAAATGAAATACTACTCAGAGTGGCTCCGTATCTTGCTAACAGGCATACATTTGCAGTGTTCGAACATTATTAATCAGCTTAATGGATAATCACCATTTGATGAAACCATTAATGTGAAACCCCGCCGAAGATAAATGTCAGACAACCCATTTCTCATTAAGTTAACTTAATGGACGGAGTCCATGAAAAAGTAAAAAAAACCCACAAAAAATGAAATCTGCTATAAACGGAAACTGAATCCTCAGTGCAAAGGGGTCTGTGTCCATCTGCTCCCCACAAAGAGCATATGTCACGGACATTACGGCCAAAGGACGGCTCATCTGCTGACACCAGACATCGGCACACAAGGTCATGTTACCACCATTGCAATCGGGACAGATTGTGCCAAAGTGCACTTCTGATTGCGCATACACTGCATACGTAACAACAATTAGAATGTTTTTTATTAAATCAATTTTGCATACGTTTTTTAATGCATCAAATACCAAAAAACAATCCACACTAAATTTCATTCATCCCTCTTTTGTTTATATATCCTCACTCTTCATGAATTATAAACTTAATGCGACACCATTATTGCATTCTTGCAAAATCATCAATTTGAGCAGGCACGCCCAGAGCCGTTAGCAGACGTTTATATATTTATTTTAAACCGTGAAATAATTTCTGCAATATCGGAAGCGAGCCGGACTACAATGGGCGCGGTGAAAACCATCGTTTGTTTTAAAACGTCCCTCCGCTCTTTTCGCTCTTTCATTTCAAGAGCCCGGATGAAACGCCCCGGGGCGGAATGGAATGGCCCCGAGAATCGTGCGAGCGCGCGAGGATGTTATTCCTGTAAACGGCGCTCACGTCCCCCTTGCACAGCACGCGCCGGCTTACCGTACGTGGTGATCATTTTGCTTGCCTCCCTGAAGAGCAAGATGCCGTTGGGCGAGATCACATCAAACTGTAACCTCTGGGACCTGCCGGAACACACGCCATTCGTTGGCGCAATTTATTGGACGCATTGATCATCAAAATTACTACTAAATGTCAATCTGTCCAGCTGTAAGCAACAAACGGCGTGCACACACACACACAGACTGGCCCACCGGCAAACCACAGAGCGCATCAGCAGCGCTGGATGTCTATATAGGGGGTGGGGTGGAAAACATGACATGACCAATGCATCGGATATTTCTTTTTAGTCTATTTTTTAATAAACTGCTTTTTTACCCACTCGAGTTAATCCATCATACTTTGGGCCCCGTGTCTGGCCGCTTTTTTTTTTTAATCCGCCGTAACTTAAAACCTACATCGCATTAACGAACGCCGCACCTATGCTCAAAAGTCTGAAATACCAATGAATCTTTAATTCGTTCATTTATTTTTTATTACTTTTCTCCTTTCCCTAAAAAACACACGATCCCCACACAAATCACTCCGCTTAATTACGCACCATTTACTTCGGCCAGGCTTTACATTGAAAAAACCACGCAAGGGCACGTTTTGTGAGGGCTTTCACCTACGCTCCATTCCCGGCGTCGTCAGGGCAGGCGCCCCATGTGCGCGCGCGCGCGCGAGCCCTCTTCCCATAACATCGCCCGCGTGTCCGTGTGTCCTCCGTGTCCCCGTGGGAGGTCCCCTCACCTGTTCTGCACCAGCTCGGCGACCAGTTTGAGGATGGGGGTCGTGCAGGCCGGCTCCAGGTACCACAGCTCGATGGCTCGCAGGAAGACGGGCATGTACGTCGGGTAGCTGTGCGCGAGACAGCGTCAGGCTCCGCTAAGGAAATCAGCGTGAGGTCCACCGGCGACCTTACACCGAGACACGCGTGGGGGAACCGAGGCACGGGGAGGTACAATCTAATGTGCGTTTCTGCGGACTACTCGGGCCCTGGATACTGTTAGACCGCTCGCTTTTGGCAACCCACAATAAAAGTAAGGAATTACTAAAAGCGGCTCGGTTTACCCACTTCGATATACATTCCCTAATAGAGCAGAACCAGTCCGCAGGAGAAAAAAAATAGGCCAGAACCACGCGGCGCACAACACAATGTGTTTGGTTGTAAAGCGAGGGAGAATTAATTACGAATTTGTTTTTGAAAGCACGATTTTTTTTTAGAAATTGCATTACCAGCTGCAAAAGCAGCGCATTCATCAGAAAACGGATCAAATGAGGCTGCTGGGACCGCTTTTTTGAGGAGTTAAAACCGGCTGTAAAGAGCCAACGCCATTTCCTTACCAAATTGAATCAGGCCACATCAAGCACAACAGGACACCCTTTAATTAAGCAATATAAGGCCAAGCATGTGCACATTATAGGTAATTTGAGGATAGCTGCCGTGTTAGAGGTTGCCTGTGCCAAGAGCTGCAGTTGCAGCAGCTTTGCCCACATCACAATAACAGCCTTTTATTGCATTATTGCAAACACACATTACCCTTAAAATGCATTAAATAGCCATTTAGTGGCTCCTGTTCGTTTAAAACCTGAAATCACGTCAAGTAATTAAAATCTTTCAAAATTAATAATGTACCCTATAAGTAAACCCTGAAGTGAATCAGATTTGCTAAGTAAAGGGCCCCTGCGCATCAAACGCATTCTTGCGTCATCTTAAAAAACTATCTGGGTTTTTGCTGGGTTCCCTTTTTGCTACTGCTATTTAACCATCCAGATCCGGCACAGCCTTTTTGGGACCAAAACCTTTGCGATGAAAATAAACTCTTATGTAGCCAATCTAAACATTCGCAGTTTCGTCTGGAAAACATTACGTCTGGTGCTGCTGCTGTTGCTGCTGCCTACTTAACTTTCCTGGCAGTGTGTGCGCACGGGTGGCGTGACCTGGAGGCCACAGGACCTGGAACAGGAGGGAGTAACAATCATGTAAATGCTCTTGTTTAGCATGCGTGGATATCCCATCTTCAGACTTACAATACCCAACGCCACTTGTGCTGGATATTAACCTAACATGGTAAATAACCTCAAAGTGTTCTGTATAATGTACGAAAGAGCCAGATCTTAAATAATTCACAGCGTTTGCATTGCCGACAGCATTACATCAGCCATGACAAAAACATGTGATTGAGAGCCAAAAATAAATGATGGCAGTAAATATTCTCCGTGAGAAACGCTCAACTGAAAATGTTGTTTGGCATCGTTTCTCGAGTGACAACTCTTGCTATAATCTTGAACCATTACACCAATGGCACGGGGATTAACAATGAGCAGCTGCAGCTGAGGACACAGGCAGTTGGTGCTCAAGGCTCACTGTACACAGGTGTTGTGCTTGCTTCCAAAGGTAAGCACCGTCTAAGCTGCTTAAGCACAGACTCATGCTTTCGTCAAAGTATGCTCTCTACTGCCATCTTCTGCACACTCAACGTTCAACATTGGCATAAGCCGAACTGAAACACTTAATATTGCAGTTTCCGTCTTAGATTTTTGCAAACAACTCGGCAATATACATACATAATTTGACTATTAACGCTAAACCAACAAGTTCATGATGTATCGCACGAGTGTTAGTCTGCCTCTAACTCACAGCAGGCGCAAATAACATATTTGCTCACATTTTAAGGACATTAAGCATCCCGATTTGCCCCTTTGATGTGGCATTTGTTACGCAGAGTCGAGACTCAATGCGGCGGAAAGTACAAACAGAAGCCACGGCCGTGGAGAGGAAAGGCACAAAACGGGCGCTCCGCAGCCGAGTGTTTAATCCCGGGTAATCCCCATCACTGCATCAGTCAAACGCAGGCATGCGTCGTGCACGCACCTCTGACAAACAGAAGTGAGTGTCTTGTTTCATCGCAGAGGAGTGTGTATACGTTGTGTAAAGGATACAGCCAGTCAAACAGCATCATGTAGCTGGTCTTGCTGTTGAAAGCGAACGCTATTCCTCTTAAGTCCCGTGCAAGTCCGACGAGTGTCCTCTGTTTAAACGGCACAGAACGAGGCAACAAGTCAACAAAACCAGATTTTTAAAACAGGTAAACTGTTACGTGTGGACCTTTAAAATATATATTCGTCATCGGCCCCATGCAAACTCTCCGTTATAGCACTGGTGAGTGGTTATGTGGCGACTCATTGATTCATCGGCTAAAACCAATTTGAACGATCACGACACACGCATCGAATCATGCGTGTACCGATCGTGGTTATCTATTAACATAAA
>JAZEWU010000007.1:5394591-5405487 GCA_036362915.1 Geotria australis | reverse complement strand
TAAATTGCTATCATGAATCTTGATATTTCTATAAATCTCTGGGTCAGGGGGGGTGAACCATAAAATGCCTAACGATCTTGATGATAACTGCTGGATCAATTCAGCAAGTTATTATCAAGCCTTAAGCTCACAATACATCAATTTGTATATGCAAGATTCAATGTCTTTGATTTGTAAATTATATATATGTAATGGCTTCACATAACTCCTGCAGCCATTCTCAGCAGTATTAAAAAAATCATCGATTCTCTGATTGACTCTGGAGCCTGAGTAGAGACAAATCCTGCACTAGGTACTCACCTCATTGTTACCTCCATCTCTAAGAGGATTTCGTGCAGATGAAGTGAGATTGTAACCTACATAAATGTTTAATGCTTGATGCCTATATCTGTTGTTGGAAGCAAGGCCTTAAAATATCATTAAAACATGACTAACCTTTTCTGATGTCATCTCCGTAGCAGTGTCATTGCACGTGACTATTGAATGTAAACTCAGCGAGTGTGTTGGACTTCATTCACATTTTTAATAAAAGTGTGGTATCCTTCCGCAAAGGGTGGAAGTGCGATTTACAACACATTTACTGTTACGTGGCCCAACCCAAAAACACTTTATTACGTATACTAACGGTTATGATTCCTTCGTGTGGCTGTCCTGTTAGCTGGTGTTAGTTCCGCCAATAGTTTCATAAACGGCGCCGTTCGCCGAGCCGCAATAGGGGGCATTCCACACGATCCGGAATCGCTCGCCGCTCCGCACTTCAGTCAACATGAAAGCGGTTGATGCATCGGCCAATCGTCAATCAGTAGGAGCAGCAACCCGTGTCCGGCTGGCTGCACTGCGGTGCGATGAGTGCGCCCTGACTAAGCGCTAAGTATGGATCGGTGGGGCGTCATACATTTTCGGACGCATTTTTTGCCCCCTCTAACCCCCGGCTAGGTGTCAAATTTCACGGTAAAAGAAGCGAAGTTCTGATGTTAACGCCGAATGAAACGCATCGCAGGGCCTGGCAACGACAGCTGCTGGAGATTGAAACGGTTCTCAAACGTAAACGGTGTTTCGAGAGGTGCCGCGTTGTCGGAAGGGATGATGGGCAGTGGTCGATGCTAGCGACGAAGCGGCAGCCTAGTGTGCGAAGGCGCCCGAGGGGGCGTCCACCGCAGAGATGGAGCGATGACATTAGTGCATGTGGTAGGTGGATTGCTACATCGCTGAATCGTGAGAGATGATAATGATGGCATGGGGAGGCTGATGACGATGGCAGCAAAAGGATGGATAGCAGGCGTTGCTATTTCTTGTGTTTAGTTTGTTTTTCGGTAGGTGCCCGTTAAGTGAACTTCAACATAAATCTATCCTGCCAGCATTGAGCCAGAAGTCTTGTAAAACATTTTTGCATATACGGAACGTGAAAAAAAAATACATCAAACAAGAAAAAGAGAGAGATTGAAATTTGAGTCCGGTTAGCATTTTGGAAAGTTGGCACTCAGTGTCGCGTGTAATGTTACCCATCGCCTGTGCGCCAATCTCCGCACGAATGCACTTTCATCATTCCTCACCCCGCCGTGCCGCGCGTGCACCTGGCTTCGTCAGGTGCACTCGGGTCTGATGCTCCTGACATTGCTTTATTAGAATGTCTAACGACATTTAATTATCTGAATATTTACAACCCTTTTTGTTAGCCTATTAAAGAGAGCAGACCTCCAAGTCATTGGCGATGCGCTGACACACGCAGTAATTGACACGCGGCTCCAAATAATAAATACAATAACGCCGCTGCCGCCGACGAAAATAAATAAAATACTCGGGAGAGGGCAAAGCGTAATGAAAGGAGGAAATTGCTGCGACTAGTTCCGCAAAAAGAAAAGCGCCGTGGAAACAGGTGAGGACCTGGCCTGTAATTAATCACACGGTGTAACAAAGGGGTCCGACAGGCCCGCGAGGCCTCCGACTCGGAATTTACACGCGCTTTTATTAACTGCAGCTAAAAGGGGAGAGCAACAAATAAATTTCAAATACATTATTCATGCACGGCAGAGCCCGGGGGCCAGGCCTAGAGGGGCGGGCGTACCAATCAAACAGCTGCTCCTGCGCGATACGCCTGCCAATCACACAAACAAACAAACAGCCAACGACCCCCCGAGCGCGTCGCCACCAACGCGCGGCTCTGCCACGCACTGTACGGAGGAGCTGCGGCGACCCGCCAGCCACTCTGGGTGGCAGGCCCTCCATCAACCGGAGAGCCTGTGATGACGACATCCGCACAAAAGCGAGGCTACGGCAGGTCTCGTGGGCCGGGCACGGTGCATCATCCCCGCATTAACCGATCAATGAATGGACGTGATGGTTGTTGCGCAATTTACAAATGAATGGGGATTGGTTCAGCGTAGAAAGATGATCTGCAGCTGAGGCAGGAGGCCTGATCTAAACATGCTCGTTAATGATGCTTGACTTTTATTTAGAATGCCGATAGAATGATCAATTGGAAACTATATCACGGGCTCAGTTTGTCCACTGACAAGACCGTGAGTGTGGCCGGCAACAGTGACCTGCCATGTTAATTTCATCTGTTTATCTACGATAGCCTGGACTGTGATGTTCATCAAATGCATTTTTATTCGGGGCTTTGCGTGCGGGAAGAAAACAAAGGACCCAGAAATTACCCATACACACCACGCTGGCATGTGACTGAAAAGGTCCACACAGATGAGTTCACAAATCGATTTACTCTACTGCCATCTCCTGGCCAACTTGCAGCCCAGTGAACCCGAGAGTTTCAAAAACCTACGGAATCCACCGACAATTGCCTCCAATGTGCCAAATCAAAAGCGTTTACCACCACGACTGGCACTTATGAGTGGGGTGAGACACGTATTCCTTACTGAGAGCCAAAAATAACTTTAAATTACTCTTCATAGTTCCCCACATTAACCCACACCTCAATAAAAGACTGAGTGGAACTCATATTAATAACAAAGTATTGCCAGCTCGACGATATTCCCCTCTAGTGTGAGGCAAAACGTCATGAAGGAGAGAAAAGGAACACTTGACACGGGTATCCCGAAACAACAGAATACCCTCTGATGACAGGAGAGGTTGGCGTCTGGCCAGTGTGGCTACAATACACATGCATTAGTAGATAAACATTGTTTGCAGGCCTCTCAAAAGTGGTAGACCTCATGTGACCATGGGTCGTATGATAGGTTCCCCAACCCCTGGCTCAGAGGCACATGCAGCTTCACGTTGGTGAGATGTCAATCTGATGTCCAGAGAAGGGCATGCACTGAAAAAGCCATTACCTTTGCCTCTTCCTGGTTGAAGTTGCTGGAGTTGAACATTCGTACCACGACTTCGAACGCCGCCGTCAGCGGGAGGATGAATTGCTCAAACTGGTCTTCGTCCTCGCCTAAGTGAAAAACATTGCAGGTTTCAACGAGCAGCAGAGACAGCGGTGTCATTGAGCGGATACGCACAGCTGTCAAATGACACCTGGGTACAATTCAATTAAAATACCACGAAGTACAAACGTGCACGTGATAATTGTCAATTAATTTGCAGGTGAAAAAAAAAATTCCTCATTGCACCGATTAAATATGATAATTGCCAACGTGGGAGGCAAAACATCGTGGAGGAGAAAGAAGGAACAATCGACACAGCTATCCTGAAAGAACAAAAGACCCTCTGATGACAGGAGGTTGGTGTCAGGAAGGGCATCCGCTTCAATACCCCAAACATCGGGGGGGCAACCGGCCAACCTGGGTAAACCTGAACATCGGTCATTTAATCCAGCAACAACTCGGCTTGCGGATGATGCGCACTGAGTGAGAACTGGTGCAACGGGGCTGTGGTACGTTTGGACCGGCACTGGCGAGTAGACATTTCTCACCCAGATCGACGATGAGCAACCGTCCAAGTGCAGTGTAGAAGGTGGTCCGGCAGCGCATGTCGCTCAGGCTCGATTGGCTGTTGATGCCCAAGAAGGGGAAGTGCTCGCTCTGCACACACAAAGATCCCCCGTACAGCCTTAGCAAATTGTGGCGCCACGCACTGTTAGCGAGCGCCTATAAAGGCCAGCACGGCACACGAACGGGTGGATGGCCAGCACCTTGCCCGGCAACCTTCGTCTCCCCAGTGGCGATGATTGCTTGCACACTAAACCAGGTAATCGTTTGAAGCTTTGTCGACCTAGGGGAGACTCAGGCCCGGTGGAGAAAATCGTCACTGGTGTCGGCCGTGAGCGGGAACCAAACCCGGGTCGCCAGGTTCGTAGCACAGCGCGCTAACCGCTACACTACCGCTCCCCACAAACACGCGCACCCACGGACGGCACCACCTTGCATGACCAACAACAGCCTGGCAGGTGGCCGGGTGGATCAGAGAAGGCTAACGCTGTGTCACAGGAATCAACCACCATAGCTATGATGCTCGGTTTGAGCGTGGGTTGACACGGTGGGGCATTTGAAATTCGGCGGGTGGCGGAAAAAACGTGGTTACGCGAAACCGTATGGGACCGTGGTTGGCAAAACAATATATAAAAAATATATTGCGTGGCTACCCCTAACCATGGTTGGTAAACCCGTGATTGGCGAGGGACTGCTCTACACAGAAAACGGAGGATTGTTAGTGAAGTACGAGTGAAACAGCTGCTTTGTGACAAACACCTTTTAAGCGATGCAGGTGGCAGAACACGTGCTGCAATGTGTTCTGTACGCCAGGTGTGAAGACTCACCGTGTGGTTTTTCAACATGAACTGCACGGCGCTCAGCTTGACCAGTTTCCGTACGCTGCTGTAGGTGAGACGCGTTAAGGAACAGAAGCGCGCTTACAAGTCATCAATGCCACATAAACGTGCGGTGGAAGCAAACCCCGCTTTTAAAAGTCAAACCGAAGCCACCGTTCATTTGTTCGGAAAAGTGCTGTGCAAACATTACATAAAGCGGGAGGCTAACATAGCTGAGCGTTGATCTTAAGAGCTGCTCTGTTGAGATATCCGTTTTGAGCGTACCTCCTCTCTCATTCATGACGTTTTGCCTCCCACGTTGGAAGCATCGTTGTGCTTCTGATCCTCAATCATCGAGCTATGAAAACATATACGAATGCATGGCTGAGAGGCTACAATAGCGGTGGGGAGATTATACCCGTTGGGGTGCGGCCATTTTGTACATCCCACAGCCACACGAGACTCAGCACTTTGACACGGTCCGTAATTTATATTTACCTGCAAAAATTGTTCATTTGATCGCGCTCAGGCACTTCTGTCAATCATAGAGCATCTTACAGTCGGTGGGAATGTACTTTACATTTCCCGTTATTAAGGCGTAACGCTACAGTGTGTGTGTGTTTATGTGTGGCCCGACAAAGGCATTAGAAAGTCCTATTAGGCGCTCGGTAAGGAGAAAGTTGCCCACCCATGGTGCACAGACAAGAGAACCGTGGCATCGTCAGGCACACAAAGGGAACCCATTAGGAATAGATGGACGCTCACCAGGGCGCGAAGGCCGCCCAGTTTACGAACATAAATGTTTTTACCGTGTCCAATCCGGCGCTTGGACAACGCGTGTGGCGATTCGAGATGTTATCTAGCCCGAGACGGGCTTGTCAAGACCAACTTCGGACGTGTTTTACGAGGAAGCTGGCCCCGCTGACCTGCTGCTTCCTCGCGCTGCGCCCGAACGTAAACACGGGTGGCACTCGGCACAGCCGGCCCAGGAAAAAGGATATCCGACGGAGAGGTCGTTGAGGAGGTTGAGGGTCCTGGAGAGGATGGGCTCGCTCCGACCCCAGTACTTCAAGTTCGTGATTCTGCGGAACGCAAGACGCTCGCGGGTTTAGGCTCCATCGTGAACGCCTCAAGCAGGCCCCCGGAACATTCCCAGCGATGCTGTTTATTAACAACGCTTCAGAAGCACTAAAACGTCCGGGCAAAAAATTCATAACTTACGAGGAGCTGTCGAAAGTTTTGCGTGCAGACTAGTGTTTATTACTTTATTTTTCACTATAGTCCTCTGTATTAATACACTGCAATATCATACCGTGTTTTGTTATACGAACAGCGCAACCAAAACGGGGCTTCAAAAGGATTGCTCCCCTGCTCCAGCGATAGCCCCTTTCAATATGAAGCTATCTTGACGTGGGTTCAGGGGGATCTTTTTAAAGAATCACATGCATTGCCGTCTACCATAAAATGTTATAAAAGCAAGTACATTTTACAAACCCAGACAAAATAAAAGTGAAATAATAACAATCACTCTGCACGGGATATGAATTCTCACTGGTTGACTACAATCTCTGAGACTAAACAGATAATGGAAACATCTCTCGATGTTCAGACCCGTGATTCGTGTCCGAGACACGCTTGTGTGTAATGAGCTGTGTAGTGTGACGCTTGATACTTACATTTTTCCGATGAAGACACTCAACACCATCGTCTCATCGTTTAGGCCGAGAACCTCCGAAAGCCTTTTGTAAACCTGCGTGCCGATGACATTTCGTAAGGTCACAGCGTTACAACGATACCTTACGTGAGCACGCTATAATTCCCACAACGTGGCACAACAGTCTATGGTCAGAGTCGTCGAGCCTTCAGACATGCGCCAAGGCAGGGGCGGTTCCACGAATTAGGATGTACATTTCAGACATTTTAAAGATCAATGTTGATGATTAGTCAATCACCGAGTGGATTGCTTTTTTTTTCTCTTGAGCATAATATGTCAACAAACTACGAAAGAAACACTCATTAACGTCATGGTGTGTCAGATGTGCTCACATTAACGGACTTCATTCATGCGGAAGTGGTGATGTCTGTTTTACGTATGGGTTAAACCGACGGACTTATTCCTTCATAGGATTAATTTCATTGTTGCCGTTATTCTTTTTTTTCCACGAGGCTGCCTAATTTGTGTAACAGCTCTTGGGTGAATGGACTGATCAATGGGTTTAAATGCCATTCATGTTGTATTAATGCTACCGGTCGAGGGTAGCGGCAGCACTCCGGAAAGCCCTGGCTGCTTCGTTTATCCTCATGTTTATTGAACGACAAAGTGCCGCTGATACTTTGATATAATACCTCAACAACCATCAACACTTACGGTTCACGTCCATTAACGTTCATTACAAATTTACTTCCAATGAAAGATTACCATTTACAGTAATGTAACTTTACACCAGTTTGTTATCGGGACTTCCTGCTCTCCCCCCAAAAAACACATTTTAAAACCTAAATGGATTTCTCGCCTGCTTCAACGGTTGCCCCCTTCCATTACAAAAACCATTTTAATTAGCTTAAGCTGGCACACGCAATTACAGTTTGGCGGATGAGGGCAGTGGTGCAGACTGGCGGGTCTGCATCTGTGCGGCGTCTCCGTTTTAAGATTTAAAGCTCAAGGGAAAGCAAGGCAGACACTGGATTAAGCAGAAAAAGCAAACATAAACACAGGAAGGCTAAACAAACATCAACAAACACGCCTTCAGCGGCTCCCAGTCACAGTGGCGGCCCCTGCCATTCGCGCGGCCTCATTCTCCCGACACCCCATCACTCTCGCGAGCCTTTATCTGGCATCGCCTCTGCCAGTCTACCTGATACCTTGCAGCGCCGCTTTGGAAACCCCCACCCCACCACTGCCCCCCTTTAGTCTTCATTCCACGGCGTAAATGGCACACACCAAATATGTACAACAAGACAAATGGACTGGTAGGAAATACACACCAGACAGGCTGCGGAGCAGTCCCCAAGCAATGTCTCCAGGTTATCCCAAATGACCAAAGAGAACCATCCATCGGCTACGTCCAGGCCAACGGAATGCCAAGGATTACCCCCTCCCACTTTACTATAGATTTACGTATGCACCGCATACAAAAATTGTAGAACAATGTTGTTTATTTACCCAGGAAAGACTACTGAATCCCAATACAGTGCTCATTTTCTGAAGGTCTTGCATGAGGATGTTTGGCCAATTCCATTGTAAGGAATGTGGTTTCTCGTAGATGACTACTGGAGTACAGCGAAGAAGAAAGAAAACCTATGCAATCGTAAAATGTCTGCACATAATGGTTCATGAACCACCTTGTGGCACCGACATCTCCTCGCCACTTCGCAGGGCTAGGGAATCTCATGAAGCAGTGCGATCCGCCAACCCTCATCTCCAAAGCGTTGGATGGTGAGGATGTGCCAATAGACTCAGCAACATTTAATATTTATATAAGCATATGTTTTTAGGTACAAGCGGAACATTTTTCCTGGGGAAAAATTGTGGTGAAAGAGTATCCTAATTATTTTGAATTTTACATCACCTAATAAGCAGTCAGACCTCAGCCACTTTCACCTCGCAAAACAAATATGCAAGTTGTTACAACATGTGCCAGAGGAAAAATAGCGCAATTAACAATATGCATCTCACACCGGCCAGTGTGGTGAAATATGGTCTAGCAACCCCCACGACTGAGGCCTTCATCCAGCAATCGATTGACAAAGGGCTGTACATTACATTATTTATTTTATGGGGACAAAACGACACAGTAGGCTCCATGTAAATTTAACCTACGGCATGTAAATATGCTGCCACTGACCTCACCAGCAACGTCAATATCCACCAAATTAAGTAGCTGCGAGCTAAATAACAGCGCAGAACGTAATGAAAACGTGGAAGGTGTTAAGCAACAGCAATTAGAGAGGCAAACTTATTTCCTTGGGTCTTACTATTAATGAGCAATAAGAAGCGCAGAGGCCCAATAGAGCCTTCAAACATGATTAATTGCCATAATATTCATCCGCACCAATCAGGATAATTAATCTTTGTAAATCTAATAAAAGCCCATCGCCCCAAGTCAACCGGGTTCCCCGGTGAGCTGGGAGGAGAGATCGGTCGTTGAGTCGCTGTCAGGAGCAATTCGGGAGGCGTCTGAGGGGCGGTGGCTAAGCTACACGCTGCTGGTTCTGGCAAATGTCACCGTAACACGGGGCCCATTGCAGATGCTTTCAGAGGGTCGCAAGCTCAATTTCAAGCGTCAAGTTCTAAAGACAACCCAACTGGCCGGCTCTCGCCTTTCAGCCAAGCATCCCGAAAAGCGACGCCCGCGACGGTTCCTGAAGGCAGAGTGCTGCCGCGGAATTGAAGGCGTTGTTTCGTCGGATGGCAGAGAGAGATACCCTTTGTGAGATATCCCCATCGTTATAATCAGCGGCGATTAATCTTAATTTGGCATTTATTATTCAAAGAGTTGGCACCGTCTTAATGAAATAGACGTCAATCACTGTTTCAGGACTGGCTAAGATGCGACGTTGATACTCGGCCAAATTTAAATTCACCTGCTCGATATCGCGCCCGAAGGAAACGATTCCGAATGCCCGTTTGACCATTACACGCAAAGCGAAATTCGATGATGTGCAGAGCGAGCGCTTACTTTGTGAATGCACGCCCACTGATCTGCCTGCTAAATTACAAAACAACGTATTAGCCTATGCGGGTCAGAAGATGAATTGCTTTACAGCTGTTTACCATTAGGCTTCAACGGTAATTTTCGGCAGTAAAACCGGCAATTACTCTTCGGTGAAATCATCGCTTAATTACGCGTGCGAAAAACCTCCACAATGACGCGAAATGAAAAGAACCGCACATTGACACCGCCGAATCAGACAATGCAATTTGGGCAGCGGCACTAGTGTAATCTAAAGCTAACAAACTGGGTTGCGCCGCTGGAAAAAGAACCCGAACCAATATGAAATGTTAATGACCAGACAAGCCATCCGACTCAACGAGCAGCAATGTCTCATCGAGCATCAGGCTTATAGCGTTTGTTTGGAAACAACTGCACTGACAAGTCGGGAGATAATATCCGGTTAAAAGTTGGCAAATTCTAACAAACGCTCATCCCAACGGGCAGCGGTTGATTGTCTTAATCGTGCCAGCTGTGTGTACGGGCTGTGTGCCAGCTTCTTGTTTTCAAAGAGAAGACACACGCGCACTTAACACCATTGATTTTTATAATACGGAATCAGGGTGGTAAGGTGTTAGGTACAGAGGGCAATACGAGTTGTGAAGAATGTCCCATCGCATTACTATTCCGTAAGGATCATTTTCACATTGTGCATGAAAGCGCATGTCCAAACACAATCACATATCGTGGATCTTATGATTTTCATTCGTCGTGCGTACCGACGCAGCGCGGAAACTTAAGAGCAACACTTTCCTACATTTCAGATGTCACTGGAATTCAATTGCGTACAGCATCGAAGAGACATGTGCATTTCGCAGGGATGTACACAGACGGCACGGCCTGCCGATCACACGGCTTCCCAGCAGCCTCTCCGTTACGACCTCGACGGCGCAAGAGCACGAGCAATTAACATTCAACGAGCGTGGCAAACAAAACGGTCGTCGTCACGTCTTCAAGTATACAATTCATTCCTCCGTTTGAAACCATTAATTTTCATTAATCGGATGCGGAACTTAACGAAAGCAGGGCAAACAACACACGCCAAAAAAACACCTCTTGCAGGCATCGGAGCGTAACTTTTAGATTACGGAACGCGCACGCATATCAATTTTATTGCCTGACATCAGGGGGTCCACACAACACCAAAAGTAAGGAAGCCCTGTCCATTATGTGCATTCCTTGTATCCCTCTGTGCATAGAGTCATAAATCAAAATAGTCGCATAAAGACACGTGCAGTATAAATATTAAATAAAACAGTCACACTGATAAGGGTGGATATTATTTTAGGAGGCGCTTAAACTCGCACTGTCGCTCAATGCTGGCAACTGAGTGACGTGCATATAATCACGGCGACAGTCGCCGGGATTACGAGATGTTTCGCTCCGTGACAGCGCCGTTATTAAACCCGCAGCTCAGCCCCGTTCTCGCCGCGCACAAGGTGAGAAAGGGGAACGGGGGGCCGGGGTGGG
>JAZEWU010000007.1:5383368-5394571 GCA_036362915.1 Geotria australis | reverse complement strand
GGCGGCCTCCGGAACCGACGCACTTCCCAAGCAGCGCGGACACAAAGAACGGGACCGTACGCAGTGAGACTTCGAGCGCGAGGTGCAGAGCGGCGACTTCACGGGCTGCGGCGTTCATTACGCAGCATTAGCCGGAAACATTTTTTGGACGTAGCGTAACGGCGTAATTGGGCTGACCGAGAGCGACACGCGAAGACAATTAGAATGCACTCACTTTGAGCGAGCTGTTCCCTTTATAAATCGATAGCAAATTCCCTTCGCCCTTTAACCTTGAGTATTGACCCAACATCTGCCTACGAACTTAAATTTCAGCTTCTTCATGCGGAGCAAGAGGTCTATTCTCTCTGGCAAAACCAACCTGCGCGTGCTTTCCAACAGGCATCATAATGCTATATACCACTAATGCACAAACAGCTATTAATTTAAGGTGACACTGCGGGTATATCATTCAATACGGCCATATTTGTATTCGACGTAATTCCGCGAAGTATACGCAGGGTTTATCATTAACGTGTGCATCCCTTCGATGTACATTTGTTATTTTAATATTTAACAACTTTGGTTGTCATTACCCTAAACTTTAACGCAACACCAAAGTCTCACCGACGTAATTACTCAGAGGAAGGAGCAACGGTTCTTCACCAGGACTCCCCGTTATCTTCCCCGTATTTATTCTTTTAACAATGTAACATCAGAACTGCTCCCTTGTCAAACATAACCCTTAATTTAGTTCCCCTCATCACAAACTCCCACTTTATTACTGCGGCAAAAGAACAAGTCAATTCCTTCTTTCCTAAATCGAATTTAGACGCGCCTTGGCTGGGGCGGCGGGAGAAGGCCCTGCTATTCCCAATAGAACTGCTCGGGGTTTATTGTTATTTAAAGAGAAGACATCCCCCTTCTCTAGCACCTAATAACTAACAGTCCCACTTGACAGATCGCACCCCGAAGGCAAACCTGGCGTTATTACAACAGCCGGTCGGAGCTCCCCAGCCCGCAGCGCACCAACCATCAATTCCTCATTATGCCCGTACTCCGACCGCTGCCCAAAATTTATTATGATTTATGAAACACAATCAGGGCAAGCTTCGGACAGATATTAAGAAATAGTGCTCGCCTTGATAGAATTCCAAATTGCGGCAAAGCCTTCGAGATGCGCGGTCCCCCCTGCCCTTTTGCTTGTTTTCTTCGTTGGCTATAATAAAGTTTAATTTCCCCAACACACAAGATAAATCTACACCGTCAGGGTTCTGGCAAATGAAGATAAAGTGTGGACAGGCACGGGGAATTGCGTATATTTTGGGGCAAAGGATGCGCTCGCACGGGCGACGGAGAGCCGCGAAGTTAAAATGCTTTCAAATACCTCGGACTGCAGGGGGGGAAACATCTTTCAGGATGCGAGTGGTTACAAGCAGTGTATTCAGTTGTTCCTCTTCCATTTCCAAAAAAACACAAAACGGTCACTCATAATTCCTTATCTGCAATTTCCTTTCAAATGTCGTCTACTATGCAATATTAATGGTTCCAGACGCACGCGAGGAAAAAAAATAATAATTCGCAAAGAACTTTAATATGTAAGGGAAATTACGGAAGGGTAATAATTTTTCAAAACCGCCAGCGCACGTGGAATGATTATATGTAACGACGGTAAGGTTTATTACGGCTGGTGCCATGCGCCAGCGCCAAAGCGTCCAGTGCCGTCCCGGCTTCCTTTCGAGAAACGCACAGCTCCCTTTTCAGCGACATTTAAATTCACATTTAATTGTCAATTAGTTACCCTGGCTGCCAAGGCTGGTGGCCAACTTAGTGATCTATGCACTGATAGGATCCCGCAAAAAAGTGTGGGGGGGGGGACGCTCGAGACATTCAATGCATCACACCCTCCCCCCGCCTGCGTCACCCCCACAAAACATCTAAGGTGCAGAATATTTTATGTGAAACATTCTCAGAGGACGATACGTGTCCACACGGGCCTTAGAGATGGACGCGACTGAAGGATGCTTGCTTCTTCGCCCATATAAACACTGCAGTTAATTTGTTCGCCTTCCCAGGGGCTAAATAACATAAATGTGGCGGAAATTACGGAGAATTTAGGCATTGGAGAGCTTGGGAGTAAGCTCGCATCATGCTGGGTGGCAGCACAGTCAGTGTTGGTCGTGCGGAAATCACAAAGCATCGCAACTGGCACTACCCTACGAAACAGCGCACTTTCTGGTAAGCCTTAACTATTGACGGAATCTCCGTGAACGGGCAACAGTGATTAAGATGTCCCAATCTTAATCACGTATTCATCAACAGCCGACTTACAAAGGAAAATAAACACGCGCGGCTAAAACTTGGAGGCAGTCCTGACGAAAGCCAGCCTCTCTAACTGCTGGCTGAGCCTTTGAACTGAACTTCTGGCTCCAGCGAAACAGCCAGCATCCTCTTAGGCAGACACCACCATTACTCTTTAAATGAATTTGTCAGCATATTTATGCCTGCAGAGCCGCTTAAAACATAGGAAAGGGGAACAAGAACAAAAAAATCGCTATAATTTTTAAGCCATTAAATTAAAAAATGTAAAAAAAAAACCCGAAAAATGTATGAGCGTTTCAAATATAGAGTTTTGTTTTAGCTAAATTTATTGTACGGACTTAAATCGCAAAAAAAAGTTATTTATTAAGGGTTTTCCCTGCAGTGAAAGAGCTCCACTTTGTCAGTGTTTGGGTAATATAATGGTACTCATTTTAATTAATGTACCTGCCAAGAGGACATCATGAATAAGAGTACGCTAGCAGAGAAGGCAGCCGGTAGATAAAGGCAATTTAGTCATTCCCAGATTGATGTGCTGAAGTTAAGCATAGCTAGCTGCACATTTTCTTTATTCATCCTCGGAAGACCCACCGGCTAACACAGCGGGACATAAAATGCTTCACCCAGTGTCGTTTTAATTCGCCTGCATTTTTTATAACTATTAAGGAATGCTGGCAGCCCCATGTAGTGAGAACACGAGCCATTAATCGCTTATCCTCAGAGTAAGGGCCTACTAAGCCTCTACTACCATTCTATACCACTTACCGGCCATCTAATGATGCATTAATGAATCGATTAGAATGTATTCTTGTGCTCAAAAAAAAAGGCATCAATTCAAGAAACTGTATACTATTTCCAATTTATGCACATTGTATGCAAATGTTACATTTCGGCTTGTGGTACAAACGATAATGTAGAAACCACAGAGAAATATGAGAAAACATCAAAGTGATATGGTGAAAAACAGACGAAAAATCACCTCTTGAACGGAATCGCGACCACAGATTGTGAACCTGAATGGAGACAATTCACCAAAAAATGCCGTACACTTAGAAAGCTCCACGTTTGGCCGGAACGCTACAACAAATGTTCAATATCCACTTTACGGCCTGAACAAAAAAACACATTCCTTTACATCCACCCACTCGTCTTATGCGACCGAAGAGTCTGAAAGGTCGTGCGACGCCACCCAAACAGATCAACGGATATTCTTCAAAACAGTATGAGAAGACCGGTGGCAGCGCCGTTTGGCATGGGACAACATAGGCCCCCAGGCGGTCCAAATAACCGCCCCCCCATCCTCGAAAAGGCAGGCGCCTGGCTGCCTCTGGCCCGTGGGTCCTGGTGCAGTTGCACCGCCTGGTGTGAGGGTCCGGTCGTACAACTCTCCATCAATCCCCCCCCCCCCCCCCCCCACCACCGCCCCAATCACGATGACAGTGAAGAGAACCAAAATCTCAAAATAGCATCAGTGCTAATGATGAGAGAACGGGAGGCAGAGGAGGGGATAGAGGGTGGTGGGAAGAAAAAAAAACCACGCTGAGCACCACGGACTTCCTGTTGCTGATGCTTACCAGAAAAGGCGCTTACAAGAAACAGAGGAGGACCTTGATGGCATCTCCCATGTCCGTTTATTACAAGTAAAGGTCAATAGTTGGCAAAGCGTGGCTTTTAGGCTTTGTAAACCCCAGGCCTATTAATTCTTTGCAGTCTAGACACACTTGACAGCGAAATCAATACTGTAGCCTCAACTCTGAACTCAGAATGTATTGTGCACATACAAAACAAGATAATAAAAGCTTTTTGTCATTTTCGGCAAAGACAAATTGCAAATGGTTTATGTATTGTTTTCCATTTTTGCGGTTTGTGCCGTCCTGACAATTATTATTTAATGCAGCATTAATACCTCTTTTCGCAAGCTGAACATTTCGCGAGCTGAATTTGACTACAAGGCCAAAGGCAATCTGTTGCGATGTGCGGCAAACAATAGGTCATGTGCAAGGAGTCGCACGCGACTTACAGGAGAAACATTATTTATCTTGGACAAGCATATATGTAGGTCATTACAAATGTGCTTGTGTTTGTGTAAAGTTCACACACTTTCATATGCCATCACCTAAAGTTCATATACCTTGGTCTCGCTTCACACACTCGGGGGTCTCTCATTTTACAACAGACATGCAAAGTGCAATTGTAAAAAATGGATTTTTTTAAATGTCATTTCATTACAAGCCACAGCGTTATTGCATTCTTAAATTGCCCAAAAGAGAAATCGGAAACGTACGGCAAAACATATAAACGTTATTAAACATTATTTAATTTTGATGCCACTGACCATTAACTTCTCCAACGATAATGGCTGTCATTTTTCAGAGAGGGGCCAATATTGTGTTGCAAGGTCACAAGCCAAATTACAGCTCCGAGTAATTTGACTGGTGGCACAACAAAGGGGTTAACGGGTGAAGTGATCGGCGCAGCAGCACCAGGAGCCTCACTTGCGAGGAAATGGGAGCCAGTCAGCGTGTGGCATTTATAAAACAGCCCGAGTATGTTCCCGGGGCTTTATCAGTCAAAAGAATACGGCAAGAGAACCGGCAAATCCTCCCCCCGGACTCATTCGCACGTCACCACAACACACTAACCGTCTGCAGGTTACGCCTCTGACAGTAACGAAGATGGATGCCTGTTAAAATTCAGACTTGCTCTCTCTGGCCAGCACTCAGGCCAGCACTCTTTCTCTACTCAACAGCACTCCTTCTGTGTTTAACGCCTTCAGAAATATAGCGCCACCTTGGCAAACTTGACGGAGGTAATTGAACTTCCTGCGTGCTGAAAAATTTGGCCCAAAAGCGGCCAAACAGCACTGAATATATTCCACAGATCATAAGAGTGGAATGATATAAAACTGCAAGCCTAGCTGTGGGACTTTTTTTCAAATTACACGGAATAGCACCTGTTATTAAAGCAGTTCACCAAGCAAACATTTCTTGGGTACAAAGTATGTTTAGCTGTCACGATAATGTTCGCTACAATTTTCAAGCACAATAACTTTTCTGAACGGAGAAGTGCAATGGCACAAAAGTCGTAACTGTTTTTTTAAAAGATGTTATTAATCCATTGCAGTTAAAGAAACAGATTTCAAATAAAAAAAAGAGTAATATTTGCACGGCAAGGCAGGACGCCGACATTTGATCAAATTGTGTACTTTTATACACACAGACACTCAGAACTAAAAAAATATATATATATTTTGTATTGGTCTGTATTCCCACACTGATTTATAAAGTTTTTTTAAATAATATTATTCACGCTTGAAAAACTTTTACAGATTCACGGATGGTCTTTCAAGGTCCCTAAAAATGAAATTACCCAAAAACACAAGACAGGTGGATATTGTGTACTGAGTCCAAGGGGAAAAGCTCCACCACGTTTGCAATATCGCATGTCTGGCTGCGCGGTATAATGTTGTAAGAATATTAACCCATTCACATAACACGCATCATTTTTATCCTAAACTCCTCCCCAAAACCCACAGCGGTGGTTTACACATCTGTGAAACGCGCGTGTGGTGCGTGTGAGTGCACCGCATTGGCAGGACCACTCTGCGGTGGTGCGCAAGGCTGGCTTCCTCACACACCGCCAAACGCGTCTCGTCAGCGACGGAAGCTTTCGACGGAGCGTCTCGCGGAACCAGAGGTGCACGACCGACACGGGTCACGACTGGACGTGACTCGGGCATCGAGGGGAGAGTCAGCAGAGGGGTTAAACGTCCCAGGGATGCGCGTTTGTGACGCGTCCATTACCGTGGTTCGATCCTCCGCGCGGATCGCCATGCAGCACACACGAAGGGATCGCAGGCCAAAGAGTGGGGGGGAGGGGGATGCTACTGACTGCAAATGAATGAATAAATATGTTCACTCGTTTTTAAACGTGTGGGTACCTTGGAGTACTTCTGGACCTGGTCGCCAATGTAAATCTTGCGGAAGTGCTCGAAGCAGCTGAGGATGGCCAGTTCGAGTTTCTCGTTTCCAGCCTGCGCCAGCCGTGAGTCCGTGAGGTTCATGAGCTGCAGCACCCTGTGGGGAGAGAGTGGCACCCGTGAGACACAAACACACAAGGCGACCAGGGGCACACCCTCTCGCCAGGGCACGAGGCCAAAATCATCCTCACGAGAGCCCTTGGCTTTTCCATTGTTTCACAACCAAATTAGGCATCACTGCGGTCATCCTGGCCAGAAATGAAAATAAGAGGCCCTGATTTTTAACTGCACGAACCTCAAAATTATTGCTTATGCATTTTTATTGTGAATGAATGATACTAAAAGATACTTTGGTTCATTATCAGAATGTAAAGCACTTAGGATGATGGCTATTCACAATAACATTGTGAATAGTAATTACCCTACTTAATAAAGTTATTAAAATATACTTTTAAAGGATTATATTTAACACAGTTATGAAAATAATACAATCATTTGCAGTGCCCTGACAATCCACTTCTAGAGGCAGGTTGCTGTTTGACCATACAGCACCACTCTCTTCAGTTCAAGTAGGTTAATAAGAGGATGCGCTCAGGACCGGCTCAATCACTACTCGCCACCGATTTCAGCCGTTGCCAGGAATCGAACTTGGCCCACCGCTTGGATGGTACAGTGCGCTAACCACCTTAACCATCAAAGATACGCACTCACACTAACAGTTTCAATGAGCAGGAATTAATTTTGACAAACGCAGCACGTAAACGTTGACCTTGGCTATTATGCTCTGCTCCGTGTGTGGATCCAACGCGCCATGGAATTATTTATGAAATAAACAAGGCATGAAGGAGCCTTCCAGTTTGCTTGCGCACTTGCCCGCGCGCCCTCTAAGCAGAATGTAGTCTGTTTATTAAAGCAACGTGAGCGAGCAGGAATACAGAGTTTAATTCCCAACAGAGCACTTGCCCACAAATCTAAAAAAGTAAGAGGTGACATTAACTTACACTTAAAGTACATTCTCTAGAGTATATCGCTTTTGAAATTTCATCAACCGAGATGCAGTCGGCGTAGAAAAGCTTCAGGGCACATATCAAAACATTGAGCTGATAAACATTATTAAGTGATGAGGTGCAATAAAATAGCCAAGATGAGAAAGTGGTGACTGTTACCAGGAAAAACGAAAAATGATCGCTCCTGAAAAAAAAATACACTGGCCAGTGGATGGAAGAGGCTGATATTCTCCTGACAGGGAGAATCAGCAAGGAAAATGAAAGTTCTTTAAAAATCAGCCCATTCCACATCCATAATGGCCTTTCTGTCAACAGAAGCCGCTAAAAGCCTCCAGCATATTTCAGAACCGCCAAACTGCTAAGAGCCGTGATGGACGCACAAATCAGGCAAGAGCTCAGAGGGATGCGGCGGAGGAGTCGATGAAAAGGTGTCGTCAAGCCCGCATACGCCAAAGGGATCCCCGCAAAAACAAAACATACAAACACACCGCGGCAGAACGCAGCAGGACTGTGAATTAACGCAGAACCCGCTCAGAGCACGTTCGTAATATGCGGCAAGTCATTTTAATTTGATAAACGTGATTCTGGATTGCGTGTAATATAGAATTCAGTTACTAAATTAAATCCTGTCCTAAAATTGTTTTAAATTGCCGACAGCTTATTTACAGGGAGGGCGATGGTCTCGACTTGTTGCGCTCTTTCACCGACGTTGCGTTTATCACCGTTAGTCGTTTGTACGCTTCGAGAAGCAAGGCCTGTCAAAAAAGTCTCGGCAACACGGAGGTCATATTACCAAAGTGTCTCCGCCTACTTAGCAAACGCGTCGAATTTCAATCTCCGTTAGTACGAAAAGTCACCACTTAAATTCTCACGCTCAAATATTACAATTTTACAACATTTGTACTTGAGAAGTCTGCATCTAACACAAAATTTAGCCATCAAATCCAAAAAACAGAGATCCCCGCACAATACTGCCGTAGCCAATGCATTTTGGATCATTTTTGTGTTGTCAAAAGGACAATCTACAACACTGCAAACCTTGAATTCCCATTCTTCATTCTTGTATGCGATCTTGTCATTAGCTGGGATTCATACATTATTCAGCTATCTGTATTTGTAAGGGTTTTTTTTAAGGTTTCTCCAATATCTGGAGTTTTAATTTAAATTCCTAAAACAAGCGTTTGCAATAAAGAGTACACAGCGGAAATAAATAAATAAATAACCCACAAAATTGTCACCGTATATTGCACAAATGTAATTTGCTGTTAGTAAATGTAAAATTTGTATTTTAATAACCTCTATAAGACTCTGCCATGTGACAGTGGTAAAAAAAAGACTCCTTTAAACTGTTCTCCCAAGTAACCAACACAATAGGGGAACTATTGCCCTACACTGGCACAATCCATGTGGCCTACAGCACCCCCTAAAGGATACAAAGCCATTAAACCATTCGCTCAACCCAGAACAATTTCCTACAAAGCGGTATGCTGCATTGTCACAACAGGATGGACAATGCAGCATACCTTGTACAAATGAATCCGAGTCTCAATTACCGAAGGTAATTGCGGGAGGATAATGGTAAACATATGCACAAATTAAACCGTTTTCCTCCATAGAATGGAAATGAAAAGCAGGGTGCGTCGTCTGTTTTTATTGCTTCCTACGGTAATCAGTTTATTGAAACGTCTGCGCTCACGTGTCAACCCAATCGCTAACCGTCGATGAGCGAGGAGCGGCTAATATAATGAAAGCACCGCGTACGTGGAAAAGGTTTTTTTTCCCCGCAAGCGCGGTTAAACCCCGGCGCGGATAACCGAGCGTTTATATCGTGCCGCGCGTAAACGGCGATCGTGGAGCAAACAAAAGCGACGACACGAAAGCGGTGCGCGATCAGATCCGTGATCGAGCTCCAGGAACGCTCGCGAGTCGACGACCATGCGGTGGCGGGGAGGGTGGGGGTGCGGAGGCTGCGCACGTACCGACAAATGAGCTCTCCATCCATGGCGTCATGCTCATCCGTGCTGGCGAAAGACACCCGGCCCCCGATGACCGCTCCAATCATGTACACCAGCCACGTCAGGCGGCCTGTAAGTCAGTCAGGTCAGGCAGTTTTTACACATAAGCTGGCAGGAACCGTTAAGCTATATAACTCTTTTTAACAGTTGTCCAAGCAGGATCGGTGGGTCAGCAAGTTACAATATCTCAGGACACCGGGGACAATTTAAGTCAGGACACTTATCCTAGGCAGCGTGTCTTCGGACTGTGGGAGCAAACTGGAGTACCCGGCAAAAAACCCACGTGGACAGGGGGAGAGCATGCAAACTCTGCACAGAAAGGCACCCGAGCCGGGAATTGAACCCGGAGCCTTCTTGCTGTGAGGCGGCAGCGCTATTCACCGCGCCACCGTGTAACAGGTGAGGAGGAGACGCTAATCACCACATTAAACACTGCAAATCCATCAAATGAGTAAATTTGCACACAAGATATATGTAATAATGTATCCGTACAAAGAAATACTGATCAGGCAGAGGCTGCAGCTGTTATATGATATTCTGTTTGGCTTTGGCTTATGTGGTTAGAGAAGTACAGCCCTTAGTCAACCTGCTGCCGTTTTAAGGGCCTCCTACCACCATGTGGTACATGGGGAGTAATTTGACCATACGTCACCATGCTGGGGGTGTGATAGGCTGCCCCAAAAGCAGCCCGTAACACCTGTTAAATGCATTACGGTCGCACATCCAACAACTGCCGTAAAATTATTTCCATGCACCTGCTTATTCAATACATTAACAACCCTAAGTCCAGGATCAGTGCAGTATTTGAATGCCCCCCAAAAACAGATGTGAAAAGCACACACAGCCACTGTGAAGCGCATCTGCTCGGCTTAGACCGCGATCTCTCTGTACTGCGCCTACAAGCCAGGTCTTGGCTCAAGTGCATTTGTAATCGTGTCATACGCAACGAATTGTAATTACGGCGTAAATGTATGTTGCACGAACAAAATCGCTGTGAATTGCAATTATAACTGACCGTGGGCCTGCTACGAGCTAAACCAATCGTTCAAAGAGGCCAACATCTGAAAAAGAAAGGACTCCACGAGCACCTTCTTGAACGGCAATTTCCATGGGCTGGCCAGGGGAGGAGCGCAACGTCTCCTGGTAAGCTTGCGCCGACTGATCGAAGAGCTGCACCAGCAGAGCGCAGGTCTTCTCATACTCGCAGCGCCCGATGGTGCTCAGCTGCTCCAGCTGCTGCATGATGAGCCCCGTGTCATCCAGTGGGTCCTCCAGCCCATCCCTGGCACGCGCACACACAGGAGCACAGATTCACACAAATAACAAGACTATGGTTTCCCATATTGCTGACTTAATTGACTTGGACAAGTGCTGTTGGTAAACACTTAAGGGCAGCATCGCACAAAAGCGTAAGTGAGTGTTGATATTAAATTGTATTTATTAAGACAATTAATAACACGGGCAAATGTGTTCAGTGTCAAAGGTATTCAAATGTATTCGACGAGAGAACGACTCAGAGGCACGAGGAAAGCACAGAGAGGTGGAGGAGCGAGCCAGGCGGTTTGCCGGTGTCATTTTCTGAAACATGGAAGTACACGTCAACCCCTGTGAGAATTCTCAAGCAACACGCTGTGGTTAAAACATTCACATCAAAACTGGGAAAAAAAAAAGCCCTCCTGAACAACACCGCGTAAAAAAATAACGGGCGTGAGAGCGACGGGGCGCGGGCCCGCACCTCAGGATGACGTGCACCGACTCGAGTCGCGACGTGATGTAGGCCTTGGTGACCTCGGGCGTGTACGTCTCCAGCATGTGCGGCTCCGTGGCCTTCACGTACGGCACCGACGCCGCGAGCCGTTGCCACAGGCTCAGCAGGTAGTGAACGCTGTTTGGTGCAAACGCCCAGT
>JAZEWU010000007.1:5337917-5351465 GCA_036362915.1 Geotria australis | reverse complement strand
CACAGAAACAAACCACCAACCAAAGAGAAAAGGAACAGATGAAAAGTGACACATTTACAACAAATTAAAGCTAAATAAATACGTAAAACACAGGGAGCAGCAGCCCACGCGCCCCCGTTGGGGGCGCGTCACAAACAGCTCCTGAGGGCAGCCTTTAGTTAGACGTATTCTGAAACACCAAACCTTCCAGTAACCCCCCCCCCCCACAACCCAATACACTAGAAGGACTGTTAGGGGCTGTTAAGGTTGATGCCAGTCACAGACAGCTCATGAGGGCAGCCTTTAGTTAGACGTATTCCTAAACACGAAACCTTCCTGTAAAAAAACCCCCCACAACCCAATACACTAGATGACTAGAAGGACTATTAGGGGCTGTTAAGGTTGATGCCAGGACATGCATTAATGGCACATTATCAAGGAGACGGAGCGATTCAATCAGCTCGTGCGCAGGTGCTCGGCAGATTATTACAGCGCACGATCCTGGGAGATGGTGGCAGGCTTTGGGTAGGCCTTCATCCAGCAGTGGATAGAACTTGGCTAGTGATGACGATGATGGTAATGACATGCAATGTGGCAGGTAAATTAGAACCGCAGGTCTAAAGGAATGGAGTGAATTGTAGAGTTAGTAAATTCGAGCAACTCTCTCTAGCCCAGTCAACTTGCATTTCATTCAATGCCACAAAGAACATTACATAGTGTATTGATGTAGCTTTTCACAGAGCCTGAAAATGCCAACAACGTGGGAGGTGAAACCTCGCGAAGGAGAGAGGAGGAACGCTCGCCACGGCTGTCCCGAAAGAGCAGCTCTTAAGAGCATTACAGCATCTATTGAGATGCAGTCATATTTAGACACTACTCTATATTAATGCGAATGTACTTTGTGGCTTTCTTTTTACAATTATCCTGTGGGGAGGGGTAAGCAAGTTACAATATCTCATGGCACCGGCGGCAATTTAGTCTGGACAAGTAACCTAGGTGGCGTTATCCACAGGTTGCATGTATTCCACAGGATTTCCATCGTGATACTGCTAAACTTTGCAGATGCATGCATTGAACATTTTTGGTAATTTCTGTGACTTGTGGGTCAGTTTGGACTCGGTAATAAACCCATAAAGAGTCTCTTGAGTTGGATTTCTTCACTGCGCTATAAACCTGAGTTTTACGCGGTCAGATGCAAACGATAACTCATCGCATTTATTTAAAATGTCACACGAGACCGATGAACTCCAATAAAGGCGCTCAAGCACGAAGGCGCGTCAAGAAGATCGTAACTTTTCTCAAGCCCATGAAACTAGCAGATTATTTTCGGCACTTAAAAAAAAATGAAACAAAAGCCTCACTCCTCATTTCGTCCGGAGATGGCAGGCCTGTACGGACGCGATAGACGTGGTAAGTATTCCTCCCTGCGATCCAACAATCCAGCGAGCACCTTCGCGAACGAGAGAGGAATTAACGCTCGCCAAGGCTGTCCCGAAAGACCGGAGCAATTCTCATACATCGAGCCGTGTAAACCCGCATCAATAATAGTAATATATTTATAACGCGCGCATATTCTCCGGGCGCGTTGTAACCGTTGATTCGGAGGCGCGGAGCCCGGATCAGTCGGGTTGTTATGAGTCAGTGAATAGGTGTCTTTTCAAACGGGGGGGGGTCTGTTTGGCGTAATAGATGTGGCTACGGGCTGTTCCAGGTTGTGGGTGCCGCGACCGAGAAGTGGCCTTGCGCGAAGGTTTGAGCGTGAGCGCGGCGTGTGGAGTAGGTGCTGCGATGAGCTGCTTATACTGTGCCCAGTAGCTGTGAGAGTGCGGAAAGACTTCACCCAGCAGGCCGGCACTAGCCTCTAGCAGGCCTCACCATGTGCCTCGCGTTAACCTTCGAGTCCGTCACGCCAGGTGTCACCGCTTTAGAGTGAGCGCTCGTGTAAACGCTGCCGATAAGGCGCCCTGGGGGGGGGGTGGGCGAAGCTAACAAAAACTCGGCTCCGTTTCCGGCCCGCAGACGTGAGCTCATCGCAGTATCGAGCGCGAGAGAGAGAGATATTTGAAGGCGGCCGACGCGGTTTGAAATCGCGCGCCTGTGCTTGGTTTGTCGCGTCACCTCGCGCGAACGTTGGCGTATAAGGCAGGCGTCCCGCTGTCACCATCGTTTCGGTTTCAGGACAACCTTACCTGCCAGCGCGCCCGCAAATGCCATACCTGACGCGCAAAAGGAGATGGCAGTTTAATTTTTACGTTCCCCCCACCTCACCCTCTCTCAGCTCCGAGAAAAATCCTTCCAGCTGCCCGCGAGCGAGCGAGCTTCTTTTGTGCGGAGAGTCTGGGAGCCCGGCGGCCGTACTCGGGTTTCTCAAAGAAGCGGCAACACGGGAATCAGTGGATGCTCCTGTTTTCCTCGCACGGCATTCCTTTCACTCTTGAAGCATTAAACTCTTAAGTGGCTCACTTTGATGTGGGCCGGGAGGGTTGTTCAACAGGCGGTAGACAGGCGTTACCGTTACAGCTCGCACACACACACACTCACAGGCGCGCTGGGCGTGCGTACGGCGATCGCATGACAATCAGAGTTGCCCTCCGTAGCTGCTCGTTCGGGATAGTCCTATCGAGCGTTCCTTCTCTCTGTCTCTCCTTTGCGATGTGCCGCCTCCCACGTTGGAGGCATCGTCAGGCTTTTCTGGAGGTATCATCGGGCAAACACTTCGAAGCCAAGCTGAAAGACGACGATGTCCAGAAGCTAGCCATCGTGCTTCGAAGAATCGCAAAGAAGAAGAAGATCGGGCGAAAAGTAGCAAAGGAGAAAGAAGGAACACTCGACACCGCTATCCCGAAATAACCGCTACGGAGAGCGATTCTCTTGTTTGTCAGCTTTCTACTCGGCTCGGGGGCCTTTCTGTGTTGAGTTTGCATGTTCTCCCCGTGTCGGCGTGGGTTTTTTTCCGGGCACTCCGGTTTCCTCCCACCGTCCAAAGACATGCTGCTAGGTTAATTGGCCTACTGAGAAAATTACCCCAGGTGCCCTGCGATGGACTGGCGTCACATCCTCGGTAAACCCCTACCTTGCGCCATGTGACTGCCGGGATAGGCTCCGGCTCACCGCGACCCTGTACGGGATTTATCAGTTTCTGAAAATGGATGGATGCCATCTTTCTAAATCTGCTCCACATTTGGGCAACATTTAGTCAGGTGAATGTAAAACTCGGGGTGCAGCGATGCATCGCTCCTCACTCCGGTGACCACACGTGCTGACCCCCACGACCTGCGGAGCGCATCCGAGAAACCCCGGCAAACGTCCCCAGAGCCGCGACCGTCCCGGCTGAGCGCCGTCTCCCCGCGGTTGTCCGGAGCTCCCTCCCCACTGCTGCACAAGCAGCATCCACACATCGCCATCCGCCTTCAACCAGCAACGCAAGGATATCACCCGTTCAGTCTCTCAACCATTCAGGCCCTCACCTGTCCAGGTTCTCACCTGTTCAGGCTGTCTCCCATAAAGGCTCTTACCCGTTCAGGCTAAGTACGAGGGACTTTTAGCTTTGGCTCTGCGCCTCCGAACATTTAATCTAATTCGCAAACTATCTGTTGGTAACAAATAGAGTTCTTTGTGGTTATTTATTCAGCTATTAAAATAAATTACTTTGCTCACCATGTATGCGTTAATAATAATAATAATATTATCATTTCATATAGCGCCTTTCACCCGAGGGTCACAAAGCGCTGCACAAGGGCCGCAAAGAGGACGGGCATGTCAACAACGAAAAAAAAACCAAAGCAACAAAAAATAAATTATTAAGGCTGCTTCGAATAATCTGAAAGGTCGTGAAACTGGCAATCTTAAGAGCGGCAAAAATCAGCCAACGTCCCCTAAGAGTGCCAGCTTCCCCTAAGAGTGTGTGCACGGTGGCGCGGTGAGTAGTGCTGCCGCCTCACAGTAAAAACGACCCGTGTTGAAATCCTGGCTCGGGTGCCTTTCTGTGTGGAGTTTGCATGTTGTTCGTAGTTATTTTGAAGGTGGCACAGCAAGTGCGAACTAATCTCAATCTATTCCATCTGTATTGTATAGTATGTTTGCGCCTTATACACGTGGATTTTCTACTTGGGCTGTGGTTTCAGCCCACGTTAAGTTGGACAAACATTCACGTATTGGACCACAGAGCTTGAGCAGTGGATGGTGGCGCCGGTCCTGCCTGCCTTCCGTTTGTTTCCGTGGTTTCCCCGTGCCCATAGATACAAAACTCTTTACATCACCGACGTGTATCTGTACACAGCGTTTACAAGTTCCAGTAAAGCAGCTCGCGACTAAAGGGATGATGAAAATGCCCGCGCTTCGTGCTAAAAATACACCTCGGTCATTAGTAATTCTTCCAACGTGGGCCCTTCTCTGGCGCGACCTGTCAGTATGAGTTTGACTCCCCGTGAGGTTTCACGGAGAGAGAGAGAGAGAGAGCTACGACGCGCGGTAGTAAACGTTGCGGTAAATTTGCGGAGAAGCCGGCGGGCCAGAATATTCTCTCGACCTTCCAACAGCCTCCGCGGGAGAGGCCAGTGAATGTCGCGGCGAAACGAGCGCTTTCTCGGGCGTGTCAGGGCTGAACCCCCACGTGCTCACCGGCGTCGGCCATGTGTCAAGTTGTCGTGGGGCCGCCGTGCAATTGGACCCGCGTTAAAAACCCGTCGCTGAACGATTACAGACGAATTACATCATTTCCTAAACACCCTGTGAGTGGGGCGTATTTGTCTATCGTCTGTGCCCGCCCCGTGAGCTTTGCAAGCTGTTCCACACCAACGGGACGCGTTAACCAAATGAGACTGGCTTTCGGGATAGCTGTGTCGACGAGCGTTACTTCACTCTCCTTCGCGACGTTATGCCGAACACGTTGGAGGCATTAATCTGTCATCGTCGAGCGCCATCAACGCTCGACACGGCTATCCCGAAAAACCAGCTGCAGAGATTGCCAGTTTCACGACCTTTCAGTTTATTCGAAGCAGCCTTAATGATTACATTTTTGTTGCTTTGGTGGATGGATGGATGGTTTTTTTTGTTAGTTGTTTTTTTTCTGTCGTTATTGACATGCCGTTCTCTCCGCGGCCCTTGTGCAGCGCTTTGTGACCCTCGGGTAAAAGGCGCACGAACGCCGCGGTTCGTTAATCGCTCGCGACGGCGAGAAGCCCGCTGTTTACGTTCGGCGCAGGTAGAATTTATACCCGTCAGTCAGTGCACGTAAAGTCAACATTGGACGCGGATCGCGTTCCCTGTTTTTACGCCCTGTTTGATGGATCTCCTCGTGTGCGCTGGAATTTCCTCTCATTTCGCTGTGGACTTTATTCCGGCCGTTCGCCACGTGCAGCCCGCCGACGCACTGCTCCCTCGCGATCCTGCAGAGCGCACCGCGATTCAGAATTGCTCTCAACGGATCAAGGTAGAAGCGTTCACGTCGCGATCCCTGTCAAGTCATACTCGACATGGCTATCACGGAAGAACAGCCGTGGAGAGAAATTATCATACGTCGAGCCGTAAAAACCTACATCAGTACCTCCCACAATTTATGCCACTCCAGCGTAGACGTACAAATGCCATCGGTACCTGAACATGAACAAAAAATATATTGATTCCCGAGGACACCAGCTTTGGCACGGTCCCAGTGAATAACTTGGTAGAAGCCCGAGTGTAATTCGATACCGTATGAGCTGGGAGGCACCTGCGGTGTTTAAATCAACAACTGGTCTGAATTAATAACAATTTCAGAAGGAGAATGCATGTTAATGCTATTTATTTAGCCAGAGATAATCTCAGGAGATATTATTTTAGCAAGTCTCCACGCTGGGATCTTTGATCAGTTCTAAGCCAAGCGCGGCTTAGCTTGAGCAAAGGAAATTGCAGACGGGTACATTGGTCTACTTGCTGTACTGCCACTTTCTGACCTCCTCTCGACCCCGCGGGGTCGGGAGGTCACCGATTCACGAGCTCCAAGAATGGATCTCACGCCGAACAAAACCAGCAGTGCTCACTCGACACTCTCATGGCGAGGAGTGGTCTTTTCGTTAACAGCTTCAAATAGTTCGCTTACTCCGGACGACGGGGAATGACTAGGAAGCGCGATGAACGACAGACGAGCAGCAAGGGCGGCAGCCAGGCTGTGCCAACAATTACCCGAGCTCTGAGGTCCCCTGTTTATTAAGATGTTTCCTGTCAATTAATGGGTGTTCATACATGTGTGAGAAAACTGCTGCACAGTGACAAACCCCAGGTGTGCGAGGAGGCAACACTCTATCCCATAGTGACGGAACAGGCGAGCCGGCAAAATCGCACCTCAGCTCCCCCGGGAATGGAGTTTCCCAACAACCGCGAGATCCACCAACCCTCGCCTCAGCGGTGCTGGGAGACAGGCCCCGTGCCTGGAAAAGCAACCACCGTCTCCTTCCCATCAAGAGGTGGAATCCCACCAAGCGGTACTCATTTCACCAGCCAGGGCAGGGAGCGAGAGAATGTCGATGTATATGCCAACTCCGGGGTCTGAGACAAACGGAATTTCGATCCTCTACATGTCCTGTACACATATGGCAGAATTGACAATAAAGTTTAAATGAATTGAATGATAGCCGCGACCCTCGCCAGACAAAAGCGGAGTTCTAAAAATCGATGGATGACTTTGATAATGATGGAGCGTCGGTGAGGTTTGAAATCGTATCCTCGTGATCGGTAACACCGTCTGCTTTGTCAACTCAGCGATGTGCTAGCCAGCGTATGACACATGTTGGACACGGTGATGAATGACAGCAGAGTATAGTCACACGAAATCAGATCGCGGTGACGTGGATTGAATGTGGCTGATAATGATAAATAGATGTTTGTCGTCATTATAGCATAACATACCCAGTCAGATTGCAAGCAGGATTCCTGAGATACAACAAACTACAATAATATTATGGAATAATATAATTCATTCATTATCAGTACCCATTTCATCCGGTGCAGGGTCACGGAGAACCAGAGCCTATCCTGGCAGACACAGGGCGCAGGGCAGGGCTATACGCAGTATGGGACACCAGTTCATTGCAGAGCACCTGGGGCAATTTAGTCAGCCGGCCAATTAACCTAGGTAGAAGCATGTCTTTGGGATGTGGGAGGAAACCGAAGTACTCAGTGAAAATCCCACGTGGACTTGGGGAGAACACGCAAACTCCACACAGAAAGGCACAGAAAAGCCTGGAATCAAACCCCCTCACTGCACCACCGTGCCGCCCATGTAATAAACAACAGTTACAGCAGCAATTGCATCGGTCCTGTGCATTGTGCTGCACACAGCACGTGTTTCAAATCCATCCCTACTCACATGTTGTGCGGCTTTCCGTTCGCGTGGAAATCAAGCAACAATAGACACACATGCCGCGACATGTGTGTCTACTGCTTTGCAAATAAAACGCAGCACGAGCCGAAAAGTGGACGAAGAAAAAGTGCAGCCACACGCGCGTGCTTGTGATTACGCCGGGAGCCGCGGGGAGGAAAGCGTGGAACACAGAACACACAGGTGACAAGCATCGCACTGAGCACTGACTGTTCAGGCAGGAAAGGGGGCTTAGGCAGCAGACGTCACGGCTAGAAGATATCCAAGCGATGAAGACCGTTGGTCGAGACTAATGACGGAGTGGCAGCCAAAGGGGGGATACGACCAATGTGATTATGGTTGCTCTCCGGAGCTGTTCTTCCGGGATAGCCGTGTCGAGTGTTCTCCATCTCTCCCTCACAACGTGCCGCATCGCATGTCGGAAGAATGATCAAGCATCATCAGGCAACATGGCTGTCACCACTGCGCCACCCTGGCGACCCAGCGACCATTGGCTAGAGCGGTGCAGTCTGCGAGATTGTGCAGTGTGTACCACGTGATACAGCCATGCCCTGCAGGCGATACACCAATCAGTGCCAATTCTCATTGGCTCTGATTGGGTCACCGCCTCGTGTATTTATATACTCACCTGTTAATCACTTCCTGTGCGGACAACACTGCCTCCAAAACTACATTTGGTTCACTCGGTGGGTTTCATACTAGTAGGAATGCAGTGGTTTAATATGTAGGGGCTGATATGGCTTTCTCAGTCAAGTAGTGCTCATGAATGAAGCGTTGTAAGTTCAATTTCGGTCTGGGGTCTGGCAAATTTGAATGCCTCCGTCGTAAGTGAGCTGTGAGTGTGTGAAATTGATGCCCGGGGCTCGCCAAAGGAATGTGAGATTCTCAACTTTGGATTCGAATCAACAGTGGTAAAAAACCCTTATCTGACACGTGGGGCATTTTATATAAGAATGTTGTTATGCAATGACACATGTAGCACGGTTATCAAGTCTCAGATCTCCAATGAAAATTAGACTTTTGCTACAATTGCGCTCTTTCGTGTTAAAAAGATGAAGAATTTATTTATCAACTATCGTCATCGTGTTTAGGGCTCATCACTGTCATCATGCCTGGGGCAAGGGGTTCTTTTGCACCTCAAGGCCCACTTGGCCCCACTTTGGTCTGAGCTCCACGGACCACTAGGTGGACTCAACGGTTCAGAATCGCAGGCCTAGAGCTCATCAGTATTAAATCATAATTGTTTAGGGCCGCCATTTTCAACTGGTGGGTCGCGACGCATCAGTGGGCCGCGAGCGTCGCCTAGTGGTCCGTGGAGATCAGGCAACAGTTGGACCAAGTGGTCCTTGAGGTCAAAAGGTTGAGAACGCCTGGTCTAGGGCTCATCGGTATCATCATTTCTAGAGGCGATGAGCATCATCAGCAATGTCTAGGGCTCATCATCATGCCTGGAGCTCATCAATACGATCATTAATATTCAGAGATCATCAGAAGCATCATTACTTGAGCGTAACAGTATCATCATCACCAATGTCTAGGGCTCATCAGTATCATGTCACCACCATCACCACCATCACCCATGACTCTCGGCAGCCACATTACCGCCCTCCTTGCTCCCTCGCTGAGTACCCGTCTCACTGAGTACCTGTCTAATTGAGGAACTGTTTGACTAGCTCCCTCGCCCAGTACCTGCCTCGCCGCGTACCTGTCTTAGTAAGTACCTGTTAAAAATAGCTACGTAGCTCAGCGGTTCCCTCCAGCTTAAATAAAGATTGACCGACCGCCTCACCGTGCACCTTCGTGTATACCTATCTCGCCCGGGTACCTGCCTATCCCAGCACCTGGCTCCCTCAGCACCCGCCTCCCGGCCCGCCTGGTACCTGTCTCGCAGGGCCCCTCGTGCGCCACGCTGAGGTTCCGCGCCGCGCCCAGCCTGTTCACCGCCTCGGACAGCTTGCACACGTTGGGGTAGGTGCTGCCATCGCTGCCGCACAGCGTCTGCTCCGACTCGCACACGCACTGCGGCTCTGGGATGCCGTACTCTCCCCCTTCGTCGTCGGCGGCGCCGTCTGCCCGGCCCGCGGAGCCCCCGGGCCCCGAGCCGGCCGCCGGGCCACCCCCTCCGCCGTCCAGCAGACAGGAGAGGTGCTCCCCGCAGCGCCCGTAGAAGTGCGCCGTCTCGTCCAGGTCGCAGATCTGTCCCTCCACGTTGGCGCACTCGCGGCAGCAGTCGCAGTGATCGGGCACCGTGCCGGCCGGGCAGCCCGCCGGCTGCGGGCACAGCTCCGGGTCGCAATCGCCGCAGCCCTCGCCCTCGGCCAAGAGGCGCAGCCAGCCGCGGTGCGAGAATTCGCGGCTTCCACGGATCTCCGGAGCTCCCAGGCACGGAGGAGCGGCGCTCAGCAGCAGCAGGAGAAGCAGCAGCATCGGCCGAAGCATTTCAGAAGCCAGCGAGACACTTAACGCCTTCATGGCTTGCCCGCGGAACCCCCCTTGCTCGGTTGCTGAGATTTTATATGATCTCGACCCGCACGCTTCTTGCGGAGCCACACCTGGCCGGCACACCTGTACCCAATGTCGCGACGTCGCGCGCGGTAATTAGCTGTTGTTATAGCCGCTGCTGCTGAGATGGGGGGAGTGAACCCGGAGCGGTTGTTTTCACGAACAAGTTAAATGCGTAAAGCGTGCCATCGGCGCCGCTCGGTCGGATCTTGAGCGGCGGCGCGCGCGCTTGTTACCAAACAAAAGAAACACACCTATAAACACCCCGACGTGCGGTGAATGCACCAGATCCTACGACTGTCGATCATAAAAGCTCAACAAGTGTAAATAAGTAGCTGCTGCACTCGACTGCTGTATCGTAGCCGCCCACGTCCCGGTGCTGTTTACTCTCAAGCGCAGCGGCGCAACGCGCGGCGCCCGGAGCTAAAGCTTAAATAATTAAAAAAAGACAAAGCAATTGGCAAGAACTGAAGTCCCTTCCTCCTCCCCTCCCTCTCTCTCCCCCTCTCTCCTCCCTCTCCCCTTGCTCCAGCGCTCAGCGTCCAATGTACGAATTCGCAAACGATCGAAGCGTGACCCCCCCCCAACCCCCCCCGCCCAGCTAAAAGCAAAAGCAAGCGCGACTCAGTTTCGTCGATTAGTTGGAGCGTTTGTTGCGTCGCATGAATCCCCGCATCCAGAGCTCGCACGCTCTAATAGTACACGTCTATCTATTTAATGTCGTCATTAGCAGGAACTCAGATGCCGCCCCGAGAGGAGGGAGTGGGGGGGCGAACATATTGTTTTAATTATCCGTACTTGCGGTTAATTTCTGTGTGTGTGCGTGGCAACTCGACAAGCCAAAACGTTGGGCGTAATTTATTTTTTCTACTTTAGTTTTTTTTTTAAATGTATATTACATCCACGCGTATAAAACTTGTTTCAAACATATATAAAAAAAACATTTACAAGCAAACGGCGCGCGTGCTAGTAACTCAGGCGGGCGGGTGCGTGTGTGGGCGGTGTCCGAGCCAATGCTGGCCGGATTTGCACCGCTCCGCACGCGTTAATCAAACACAACGAGATGTGATTTTACTTGGGAAGCGGTTGAAACAGAAAGTTTCCATCTCTGGAAATCTACAATGAGCCTCGCATTTCACGCTGAGTTTCTACATTCGGAGACGGTAGCCTGTGGATATCTCTCGCGGGGTTTGAGCGGTGGTGCGCTAGGTAGACGGACAGTTCGATTCCCGGCCACGGTTTAAGCTCAGTGGCAAGCAGGCGTGAAAGTAACTTACGTTTCTTACAGGTTCGATCGTATCGCAACACCCCCCACATACCCACATATTTGTATTAAATACTTAAGCCACTTTCTTACCGGTATGCCGGACTGCACCGTACCAGCTTACTTTCACCTTGGTGAGTTATACCTGCAACCAACCCTTTGGAAACTCGTACTGAGCCGCGTGGTGAAGTATACCCAATGAACTCCCAAACCTTACATTGTGCCGTGGGGGGAGGGCTTATTCCAGTAGTGAATATACAAAGGGTTATAAATTATTACTTTTCTATATAAAATTACGAGCAGCTTCCCCAGGAACTCGAGGGATGTTATTTGACAATTCTGGCCAAGTTTCCCCCACCCCTTAATATTTTGCAAGCGTTCATCGCATGCAATACAACCTGATGTCATTTCATAAGCAGTTGAAACGAAAGTTTCCAGTCTACATTGAGCGCTAGGAAGTTGAAGTCTATTTGTACACATTTACAGCCGTTTCCCAAACCACTGATTCATGAAAGGATTGTCAAGCTGTCAGACGCAACGGTAGTTTGGTTGTTCCTCAGCTCGCTGGGGAGTATGGATGGGGTGGTGATGGAGGTGATTGTAAGGATAGATAGATGTTTATTATTATAGCAGAAAAATACCCAGTGAGTTTTTTCACGGGAACCCTGCGACACAACAAACACGCAAAAGAGGTCTAGTATCAGTTCAGAATCACTCACCATGTATAGAAGCCACGGTCAGAATTTGAACTTAAGCCACTGGGTGCATAGTAAAGTCCACCAACCACTCTGCCACCTCTGCCTGCATGCGTTTGTGTATACTTCCGGAGCGGTAGTGTCGCAGTTAGCAGGCTGTGCTACAAACCCGGCTACACGAGTTCTATTCCCTGCTCACGGCCACCAACACGAGTGACGATTAGCTGAACCGGTCTCTCGTTTCACCTAGGTCGACTCAGTCTTCAGTGAGTACCTGGTGCGATGTGTAAACATCACGACTCGGGAGACAAAGGCTGCCAGGCGCGGTGCTGGCAACTCAACCCCTCGTGTGCCGTTCCGGCCTTTATAGCTGGGTTACGTTGGTTAACTCACACGTTAGTTGTATCGCTTGCAAGCTCACACAGCATGTTCCGCCGTAACAATAAACGGCCTTCATCGTCTACCTATCCATAGGTGCTCGCGAACAGCACTTGGCCCCAACAGTATGTTAAGTCTATACCGGGGATCTTTGACTTTGCCTTGCATGTATACACGCACATACATTGCATGCAATCACACAACGGCTCGCTATTGCCAAAGCAATAGCGTGAGCTTTCTGGGCTGCAATTTGGATGAGACTGCAAAGGGCAGGGGCCCAACTTTCCATTCATCAGGCTTTGTCAAAGGGGATGAGGAGGGTCGGCGTCTGGGGGCGCTGAGAAGGCACCTCGGCAGATGCTGCTGCGTCTGGCTCCAGTTCACTCTGCGAAGCTCCCATTGCTCAGCGGCAGAGGCATATGCTCTGACCAAAGGGTTAATGGTCTGGTCTAAATAGCACTCTCAGGGGTTGAGGGCAGTCTGCGGCCAAAGGGCGGCTTACCAGTGCCCTTATCACCCTGCCACCCACACAACGCCGTCTCACTCACTCACTCACCTACCCAACCTCCACACACGGCTTGCTCTCTTCGACAGAGCCGGCGGCGCGCTTTGTTTTGTGCCCGGCGAATATGGGCCTTGTTTACACAGCCACGTGTAAGCTCCGGACTCGTAAAGTAAAGTAAACCACCGCTGCCGCTAATGATGTCGAGAGAGCTCTTTCAAAACAAACTCTTGACGGACGGAGCGAGACGGGATTTCTGCCAAACACTTAGGTCTGCGGACTAATTTGTCCCCGGTGCCTTGTGATGGACTGGCGTCGACATCATGGGTAGAGCCCTGCCTTGCACCCTGTGTCTGCCGGGATAGGATCCGGATCACCGCAAACCCTGTACAGGATTTAGCGGATTCTGACAATGGATGGATGGGCCCGACTTGACAAAACAAGCTGCTGGTGATGTTTCGTGCCTTGGGGGCAACAATTTAGGGCAGATAAGCATCACTGACTATTTATACTACTCGATATAGTGTACAAAGCGAGTTTGACTCATCGTTAACATACAACCGCACCGACGAGACGCTGCAAAGAGAGCGGCAGGCAGTAGCAGGCAGGTGAAAAACAAAGGAAGTCTGCAGCTTGGATTTGAATCGTGGCAGGGAGTCGACAGCACGGATGACTGACAGTACGGATAGTCGGCAGCACGGACAGTGGGCAGGAAGAGGAGTATGAGTGACTTCCCTCTGAAAGACAACGATGTCCAGAAACTCAACAGATGCCAGAAGCCCCTCAGTCTGGAGCAAGAAGATAGACCAGTGCCCGCCTTTAAGGCCAGCACTGACTATTATATCTCTAAATGTTGAAGGGCTGTCTGCAA
>JAZEWU010000007.1:5309700-5320435 GCA_036362915.1 Geotria australis | reverse complement strand
GAAAGGGATGTCTGGTCCACTCTCCTTGGACTGCTGCCACCGCGACCCTCACCAGGACAAGCGGTTTCGAAAATGGATGGATGGATACAGATGACGTGGCTGGGGGCATTGTGCGGCATCACGCCAGATGTTCTAAATCGGCTGCGCCCACGACACAGGGTTTAATCTGCGTGGGAGTGTCAGCCCCTGGACGGAACACGATCCCACTCGAGCCAGCCGGGATAGCCAGCCTCGCGGAAAAACTCCCACCGCCTTGGCGCGTCCAAAGCCCGTCTCCAGACACCCACTCGGGTTTCCGCGTGCCTCGCGCTCGGCCGGCTGATACGCAATTATTTTAAGAGTGTTGATGAAGCGATGAGTGCGCGTGTTGCCCTCAGGTGAATTTCAAAACCCCTCTGCCCCCTCGTTGACAGAGAAGGAGAATAAGGGGGTTACCCAGCCGGCGTGCCCGACCGATCGCGCGAGGGTAACCAAAGAAGACCTGCTCGAGAAATGTAAAAAAAATAATCATCTAAAAAGGCCCCACTGTCAGCCAATGAAACCGAAGTGATGAAGCTGTTAACTTTATGTGTCTCTGTCTGCGCGCGATTACCGTCTGACGTTTGTTGGGACACTTTGCGCCGCGCGTGTGTTCTAAATATTACCGGTGAACATATAAAGACAAGGTTCCCCACCCCAGCGCCGGCCCCGTGTAGCCTTACAGGCGGATGAGGCAGAGTGTTGTGTCTGTTTAGCGAGCACCTATTAAGGCAGGCAGGCACACGGGGGTGTGTTGTGGTCGGAACAAACCGCCCCCCGTCGCGTTTATCTCAACAGTGTTGATGTTTACGCACGGCAACGGCCGCTCGTTTGAGGCTGACTCAACCTAGGGGAGGCCCGGGGTGGGTTCAGATTTATGCCACCGATGTTTGCCGCTGGCGGGCAGAGAGGGCTCGTGTAGCTGGCTTCGCAGTGCAGTGCACTGAGCCACTGAACCACCACTCCACCCACCCTGAACAGATACACGCACAAAGACAAATATCCCCCGTATGGATTTATCAGACTGTAAGGGCAAGTGCTGTTAGCGAGCGCCTGTGAAGGCCAGCACCACGCCCGACCCGACTGCCTTTGTCTCCCAAGTGGCGATGTTTTGCACACCGCACCGGGTACTCATTTGAGACTGGGCCGGCGTAGTGGAGGAGGACCCACGACCGGTTCAGAAAACCGTCACCGATGTTGACCGTGAGCGGGAATCGAACTCGGTTCGCCGGGGCTCCGCAGCGCGTTAACCGCAACGCTACCGCTCCCCACACTCACAACGACAAGACAAAGATCCCCCGTATAGCCTTAACAGACTGTAGGGTCAAGTGCCGTTAGCGAGCTCACAACAACGCACACGCAGAGACACGCACACAACGGCGCGCTTCCAAAGTAACGCTGACTCTCAATTCGCAGCGTATCGCCGCCCCTCCTCCCACCTGACCCCTGGAAGTAGCAATTAGCATTCAGGTCTGCAGATCGGCGTCTGGAATGTGGCGTTCCTTGAGCCGCGTAGGAAATTGAGCTGTACACATAACTACTATCCGTCCTGTTCCACCCCTCTCACCCCTCCGCGGCCCTTCCCCCTCGATGGGCTGCGCGCCCGCTTAAGACCCTCGCAAACGGTGCGGAAATTTGACCATCTTCTGGCAACGAGTGGCTCATTATCACAACCCAGTTGCCGAGGTTTTAGTGGCTGGCGCGCGAGGTTATGTTGCCCAACTCGGGCTCAGCTCGGAGGTGGCAGTGGCCTGGCTTATGGGAGCGTGCAGGCCGTGCAACTGCACCAGAGGACCCATACCGTGCCGCGCTAGGGAACGGGAGATTTAAAGTATTGGTGACGGGCGGCGGCAAGCGTCACGTTGGATAAAATACTTGCGTAGAATCTGGCGGCGGCGCGCGCGCCAGGGATGATTGCTAGCACGTGTGACCTCATAAGGGAAGATATGGCTTGATTCATCGCAGCTTTTGGAACGCGCCTGTAAAGCCCTTTCGGGAATCCACTGCTGGATGAGAGTTTCCCCATGCTGTGTGGGTCGTAGGGGTTATGTATTTTTCATTACGCTGGGCGGCGGGTAGGGGAGGAGGTTGGTCAAGTTAGAGGGGATGCATGCGGGGGCCTAGAAGTGCAGTACAATAGTGGAATGTTGCCGTGCTGCCCGTTAGCAGCCATTTGACAACCTGCCGTGTGTGCTGGTCACCCACCCGGTTGCACTCCCGGTTCAAGTTTGCTTAGCTTCTGAGATCTGATGAGGTCAGGTGCAATACAGGCATGCCTCTTTTAACGGATAGAATGCGTTCTTAAGGCTTGTCCGCTCAGCGACACTTTCGTTAAGAGAGGTCATTATAACATGGTTCGTTATAACTACAGTATTTATGAAATTAATACTGAAATAATAATGCACTTATACTAATAATAATGCAGTGTAATAGTAACAATAATACCCTAAGCACGCTTTTAGACAATTAATGGTTCTCCGGAGCCTTGGGCGTGCAGTGAACGTGCTATACTTACGACTATAGAATATTTATTAATAGATTTTTTTTTGTCCATTAAACGAAAATAGAAAATTCGTTGGCCGAGGCTTCGTTAAAAGAGGCATGCCTCTATAGATCATGTGGTCATTGGAAATAGCAATGATTATTATTATTATTACTAGTATGGACAATGGTCACATTTGTTTGGCGTCGGTTTGATCTTTGGAATAAGGGCACAAAGTGCGCGCGATGATACCGATTGCAAATAGAGAAAAGTATTTCCGCAATAACCCACCCCGAGTATTTGTAATTTCCGCACGGAGTAAAGTACCTTGGGGCAACTTTGGAATATGTTTCTTATCATCCGTTAAGCACACACTCCTATGCCCCATTCTGGTTAGGCACACTAACACAATCACCGGTGCTCCTTAACGTTACACGAGACCTGTAAACACAATTGTTTGTATCCAGCTGTTTTCATTTGGTAAACAGTAAAAAGTAAATCATAGAATCATTTCTAGTCTCCTGCAGCAGTGGTCTCCATCCATTTTAAACACAAGATTACTTTTAGACTCTAACAGCAACACAAGATCTACCCTTAAAATTTGTATTTCACTAAACCGCCCCCCAAAAACAAAATGTACGCCGCTATGAATAACACTAACCCATTCTTAGTGTGACAAGACAAGGAGAGATGGGGAGTACTCGACACGGCTATCCCGAAATAACAGCTTTGAAACGCGATGATCTTTTTTCATACGGCTTTTAAGACCTGGAGGAGCGCATCCGGCCTCTGAGATATACCTGGGGTTTGATTCCCAACAGCGCGGTTGCTGGGAAGCGGGATTCACTGTCTATATTTATTAAAAAAAAACAGGCGGCACGGTGGCGAGGTGAGAAGCGCTACTGCCTCACAGCAAGAAGAACCCCGGGTTCGAATACCGGCTCGGGTGCCTTTCTGTGTGGAGTTTGCATGTTCTCCCCGTGTCCGCGTGGCTTTTCGCCAGGTACTCCGGTTTGCTCCAACATTCCTGCACTACAGTTCTCACTGAAGGTCTCCTCTCACCATGTGGGTTACGGGTATTGTTTAAATAATAATAATAATAAAAGCATTTTATAGAGCGCCTTTCACCCGAGGGTCACAAAGCGCTGCACAAGGGCCGCGAAGAGAACGGCATGTCAACAATGAAAGCAAAATCAACCAATAAAAACCAAAGGAACACATTTTGACCATACTTCACCGCGGGTGTCAGCGTATGGAGGGGGGGGGGTGAAGAGGACACTCGGACCTAATTTAGACATCACTCGCCAGTAACGTTATACGCGGCGGCCGAGAATCAAAGTCAGCGTCGCCAGCCTCACCGCCGCGCCACCGCTCCCTATCACTCGGTGAACGAAACAACACATAGCATTACGCGACTAACACGTTCAATGTGTGTCCGCGTTGGTTTTCGCCAAGCACTCCGGTTTCCTCCCACAGTCCAAAGACATGCATAGGTTAATTGGCCTGCGGACTAAAATATCCCCTGGTGCCCTGTGATGGACTGGCGTCCCATCCTAGGTATAGCCATGCCTTGCGCGCTGTGTCTGCCGGGATGGGCTCCAGATCACCGCGACCCTGTACAGGATTGAGCGGTTTCTGACAATAGATGGATGGATAGGACTATTGATGTGGCTCAGTGTTGTCGTGCCAGGATGTTGGCTCTCTTCCGACCTGCACGGGAACATTTGTTCCCTCCTTGTCTGTTGTAGAATTATTATTATTTCTTGCTGACTTTATGTCCTATAATTTACCGCTATTGTTTTGACTTTCAGTTGAACTGTGTTGATGTTGTTCACATGCTGTTCTCTCCAGAGCTCGGATAAAAAAAAAACCCCTAAAAATAAAAAAAGTTGCTGATTTTCCGTTCTCTGTCGTTGTTGGCGTGCCGTTCTCTTCGCAGCCCTGTGCAGTGCTTTGTGACCCTCGGGTGAAAGGCGCTCTATACATACTATTATTATTATATACCGGCAGCTACCACCAGCCCTTCAGCCTTCCAAAGGGCTAATGAGAGAAGGGTGTTTAGTTTACACTTAATTGAATGATGAGTGTAACATGGGGACTTGACACCGCGCCAGCAGTGAATTATCAGCCACGGGTGGGTTTTTTCTCTCTCTGTCCCCCTTTCAGTAGTAATATTAATGTGAGACGAGTATTTATAGCGGTAATGTTAGCCCGAGAGCTCAGAGCACTTGACCGCGGCAGTGTTTCTAATTTTGATGCCGTGTAGAGAGATGTAAATAGAGAACGCAGAGGAATTTTAATAACACAGCTCGGACTTGACATACGAATCACTTCTGGAGGAACGCCGTAATTGCCCGTGGCCCACACAGACGGTGTAGCTATGGGGGAGGTCTGCATCCAGCGCCGTGTAAACACTGTTTGAGCTGACGCGGTGGCGTAAATCACGAGTAGAAAAAGGCCACGCGGACACGGAGGAGAACGTGCAAACACCACACAGAAAGGCACCCGAGGCGAGAATCGAACCCGGGTTGCTTCTTGCCGTGAGGCGGCAGCGCTTACTCACCGCGTCCCACCGAGCGTCGGCGAGTTACGCGCGGCGTGACGGATCGAGCGAGAAGCCAGAGCGCGAGCCTCATCAAGGCTGACCCCGGCTCACACAAGTGCCCCTCGGAGATCAGGTGTGGTGAAGTGATCCTGAGTTTGAATGACCATTCATGCGGGACTTTAATTTCTCGCCCACCCCCCCTCCTCCCCTCCACCATTATCGCCGTCCTCTTACCGCCAGCCCCGTTTGCGTCACGGCTCTGTGCACGGGGGTTAACAACTGTTTGAAGCAGATTACAAGGCTTGTGAGATCTATCGCAGGTCTGTCCGCAAACCGTAATCGGCCATGGCACTGCAGGCGGTCGATCGTGCCGGGTTAAGCGCTGGGCTGCCAGCTTTGTTGTGTCGCAGGAATCCCGCATCCGGAGCTTGCAAGCTCACTGGGTATTTTCTGACGTAATAATAAACATCCATATAATCTAGATGTTAAACCTTTCTAGCACCGCACACTGATTCACGGAGCAAATGTCGGGTTGACTTGTTTTTACGTGATTCCTACGACACAACAAGCACGCGAAATGTTAGTTTTCACTTTTTTTTTTTTTACAAATACCCGCTCAACCGTTTGGCCGACAATTCTCTAATTACGCTAGTCTCGTGGAGGCTAATAGTGGCCAGGCCATCCGGGACCGGTGTCTGCATTGACACATCCTCCTAGCAAGTTTAGCACGCTGCCGAAACTCGCCCAGAAACAGTGAAACAACGAACGCTCCCAGTTCGGCTCTATAAACGTCGCGCGCGTTTCTAACGCGTCGCATCGGTGCAACGCGCGTCGATAATTGAAGCCACATCTCTGGTGGGGGGGGGTTCGGAGCACTTCGATGTAACGATGATTTCAATGCAAAGCAGCTGCAGGGGGCTGGCTGTGCAGACCACACAACACGTGTCTCCTGGTTGTGAGGCACGTGCTCCGACCCGCTCCAACACACTTCGCTCGGAGCAAAAACGGCGCAAAAAAAAAACCCCCACCACGTATGGTGCATCTGGATATTTTCCATTGTTATTTTTAGACGAGCATGGTTTTGCTGTTACGTGTAACGGAGGTGAGCGCTCCCGCCACAGCAGCAGAAACGGGCCTTCCTCGGAACGCCTGCTGATGCCTTCGACGTGGGAGGTAAAAACGTCACCGAGGAAAGTCTACATTGGCTTCAGTGCAGCGGGGAGGGGTAAGCAAGTTACAACATTTTAGGAAGCCGGAGACGATTTAGTGAGGACAATTCACCCAGGCAGCAATTCTTTGGACTGTGCGAGGAAACCGGAGTACCTGGCGAAAACGCACGCGGACACGGGGGGAACGTGCAAACTCCACACAGGAAGGTGACTCGAGTGAAACAGCAGCGCTACTCACGGCTATGTTGTTGACATGCCCGTTCTCTCCACATCCTTGTGCAGCGCTTTGCGACCCTTGGGTGAAAGGCGCTCTATAAATGCTATTATTGTTATTATTATCCCACCTTGCCGCGTCGAGAGAGAAGAGGAGCGCTCGACACGGCTGTCCCGAAAGATCAGCTACGGAGAGCAATTCTCATTCATCGAGCCGTGAAAGCCTACAATCAATACACGTGTAAAAACTCTAAGGTAACTATTATTGTAACCCCAAAAGCCCAGAGTCGGCACCGCCGCTTGGCTGAATTGTAATTTCATTCTCGGCCACATGCGGTTAAACCGCAATGTCAAGCGGAGCGCGTGGGTGGGCCCGGCAGCGGTGACTCCAACAACCACCACAGCCACAACCGCCACGTTCACTTCGGTTCTCGCCTGATTCCACCTCTGAGAAGTAAATATATCGGGTTGATTTTACCTAGTGCAATAATCAGTCAGTGGTTAAGCTGGAAGGATTGTACCTCGTGCAATATTCAGTCGGTCAGCGTTTAAGCTGGAAAGGACCGTAGAGCTATGCGGTTCGTTTATAACAGTTGTCCTGCGGGGAGGAGTAGGCAAGTTACAACATCTCAGGGCCGCGGAAGCAATTTAGTCAGGACAATTAATCTCGGCGGCAGCATGTCTTTGGACTGTGGGAGGAAATCGAAGTACCTGCTGCAAACCCACGCGGACACGGCGAGAGCATGCGAACTCCACATAGATATTCAGCGCCGGAGCCGGGCTGTTGGAGTCAAGCGCCGATGGCGAGTAGCGCGACAAATACACTGATGACATTAAATTTGGTTCATCACCTCGATCGACTTACTTCCAGCTCTGAGGATTAAACAAATATTAGTTTGACTTCAGCGTGACAACCGCTAACAAAAGAGCTACATGGCTCAGCGGTTCCTTCCAGATTAAACACAAACTGACTTTGCTCGTCGGCAGCCCGACACACGGATCTCGGCTCGCGTTTTGGTTGGAGCGGTGCCAGACGGCGGGGAGACCAGAGAGCATCGCGCAACAATTTCCCCACGATCCGCAGAAAGTGTGTGCGCGGTCCTTCTGTGCAGACTTTGGGTAAGCATCTGCAGAGAGAGAGAGACCTTTGCTTGGAATCCAAAAAAATACGGTCTAACGTTCGCTTTGAAGCCTTTGATCGGGGGGGGGGAACGATACCGGTAACGGCGGGCGTTTGAGCCGAATTTGGGAAACGACGCGACGCGAAGGAGAGCGCGCCGATGTTTAAACAAGCTGTGGGGATGATGACGGTAGCCGTCCGGGCCTGTGTCCAACACAACGTTACAGCGGGAGGTCTGTAACACAGACTCACCAAACAATCCGGCTCTCCGCCGCAGCCAAACCTGTCTGGAAATATTATCCGCCAATACTAAATATATGCGTGTAGCCGGGGGTGGCTTGCTTGGCTTTAGAGGTTCACCACAGCGGTGCCAGGCCAGCGAGGCAGCACGGATGAGATGTTGGGTCCTAATTTGGTCGGCTATCTGTGATTAAACCCAGGTGCTCGGATATTGTGTAAGGAGCGATTGCTTGAGTCCGGTTGTTAGGCCGTCGATTACCGTGGATGATGATGATGATGTTCACGAGGCGACACGGTGGTGCGTCGAGTGGCGCTGCCGCCTCACAGCAAGAAGGGCACATGTTTGATTCCCGGGTTCGATGGGCTGGGTCACGTAAAAAAAACAAGTGTCATGAGTTCGACCCCTCCCGACACAGACAGTTAGTGAGGTTTGTCACGTGAAGAGAACGTGCCAATTCGTTACTACTTCAGCACACCGGTATGTTGAAGAGCGAGCCCACATAACTTACAATGAAGGTACGACGTTTCGCTGATAGTTGCAATCAGCTTGATCAGGCGCCTCGAACAAAGTTTCTGGAGATGTCTTCCGGATTCTAGGTCATGATATATGTAAGGGGGGCTTTGTCGGGTGGAGGCGGGTTTACGACACTTATTTTGAAGTGACCCAACCCATGAACGGGTTATATTATGAATAACATTGTTCACGAATGCCTTCATGTTAAATTTCCCGATTGGGCGTCCATCGTGGAGATGGAGCGATAGAATCAGCTCACGTAATGAGCTCGAGACCGTTAGAAGTGGCGATGGCTTGGGAAGCCCTCATCCAGCAGTGGATTGTCAAAGGGCCGTGCATATTACATTACCATAACGTGCATGGCAGAGTTTAATTTTTTTTTAAATACCCCGAAGGCTCGAGTGATCTTTTGCAACATATTAAATGTATCAAAGGTCCACCAAAGTGTGTTTTTTTAAAGGTGAACCCAAGTACTAATTAAAGAACAAGCAAAACAAAGATGTCAAGTTTATGATTTATGCTAAAAGCATTCCTTAGAAAGCTATCCAAGTAGTAATGCTATAGTTGATAGAAAAACGCATTAATAATTGCTCATGGAAAAATAATTTCATGTTGTCAGACAAGCAGTGAGCAAAAACAATCTGATTCCCACCACCCCACGGGAGCGCGCTTAAACTCCCCCATCGCGTTCCCACCCTCATTGCCATGTCACCCCCAACCCCCGTCCATTGGTACAGCACTCGTATTAATCAACTGCTGGATGAGGGCAGGGGCTGTCTGCAATGAAGTTGCACTGCCACACTGCTTAAAAAGCACCGAATCCTCCCCAATGAAAGTTGCACTAATGGACTTTAATTTTAACCTTAGGTTTAATGCATTTAGTCCGGCAGCGTTAACAGGACACCAAGAAGTAAACAATAATTATTGTATACAGTACGTGACTCATCAGGTGATCACTATTGAAACTCGTGAAACTACTGTGGAAGCACCATAATCGTGTAATTTCCCGGGCATCTATTTGTGATTTGCAGCACACGCATTCCTGTAGGCACTCCCGGGAAGCGTTACAGCAATACGCGGCCTTCCCACAGTGAGCCGAGAGATTACAGCTCTCGAGAAGATCACGGTGACGGTGAACGATGGGCGAATCCCCGTGGAACGCGCCTCCTGACACCCCCCCCCACTCCTCCCCCAAGACAGCCTGCGGGTGAGTTATATCGTGCGAACTCGGCCGAACGAGCGTCGTAAAAAAAACCAGATAATTTTTAACCACGGCAAAAGCTTAATTTAAACAAATAGGGCAATCAATACCGCGCGATATGAACACGGCGAGGCACTTGGCCGCTCCGCGCGGTATGTTTGACATTCGGAGCTGTTGCTAATCCCTCTCGCTTTGTCTGCTTCTCATCCACACTCGGCATCACGCTGATGATCTGTTATTAACCGTGCAGAGATCGTTTGCTACGTTTTGTTTCCGTGCAGCTGCCAGCCTAGGAAAAAGTTTGGGTTGCAGGGTGGGGCCTCACAGAAAGAAAGTCCTGCCCGAGACGGTTCGACTCCCGCCTCGGGCGCCTTTCTGTGTGGAGTTTGTCTTCTCCCCCTGTCCTGCGTGCGTTTCCGGTTTCCTCCCACAACTTAAAAAAAAACACCGATGAATTAATTGTCCGATAACAACATGATCTAGAGCACGGAGTGTTTGGGAAATGTTTGCGCCTCTGAGTCGTTCTCTCTTCGAATTAATAACCTTCGAAATTGAGTGAATATCTGCGCGTTATAAATTGCAATTATTGTTGAGAGCGTGATGTGAAGAGAGAGCGGATTGGACAGGTGTCCCCGTTTCATTGAGAGCACCAGGGCTCGTGCCCCACACCGTGCCACGCGCGCCGCTCCGCTGCATTCAGGCTCCAGTCAGTCGGTGTTGTCACGTAAAGCGCATGTCCTGTAATAGGATGATATTTCGATTGATAGCCATAATCAGAACGCGAGAGAATTGTCGTAAAAATGTCACAGTTTTCTTTCCCAAAAGCATCACAGAGTGAAGTGGGAACTCCAATTGCGGGCCATGCAATTTTTGTGCCATAAATATCTCTGTTCTGCAGAAGCGCCATTTCCAGAAACGTTGAACGGTCTGGCAACACATTGCCTTGATCTGTTTTGTACAAGACAGACGCCCAATTCCACGAATGATGTCATTCCTCAAACTCTGGCGAGCCCACACTACGATAACCCCCTTCTCTCTGCACGCCGCCTGGTTCATATTACTTCATCCTAATGCAATTGTCAGCATGCGATGTATACGGCAGAGGCATTCTGCATTACATTACCGAACACAGTCAGTACAGTACCACATTCACAAACTTGCTTCGGGACATTCATCACGCCTGGCACTCAGGCATGTTTCAAACATTTCCCGCACTCCTACCCAACCCATCCA
>JAZEWU010000007.1:5266702-5304339 GCA_036362915.1 Geotria australis | reverse complement strand
GTGTAGATGTTATATAGTAGGGGAGCCAACACACTACCTTGGGGTAGGCCATTCCGTTGTCGTCGCCAGCGACTTTGCTTGTTGTTCAAGACAACTGTTAAAGAGCGCTACATAGCGCAACGGTTAGGTAGAAACGACTGACTGATTTTTAGATTTTTCTCTCGGCTTGGGGAAGTCACGTAAAGTCTAGGCCTTTGGCTGCAGATTAATCCTACTGGGCAGAGAACAAAACATAACGTTTGACATCCATAATGGAGGGGTGGAGGCTGGGGGGGTGGAGAAGCGAGTGAAATGTTTTTCACATGATTAACGTTCCGGGGAAACAATAAAACATGGTGGTCACAAAGTGTTGAGAACGAGAGGCGGCATTTAAACAAACTGCATAAACCAAAACGTTAATGAGCCAATCATAAAACGGCCGAGTTGATGTTACAGACGACCGGTTAAAGCGATTAATTCTGCGCGAGTCTGTGCATGCGTAAGCTCACGATATTAAAGGCGCTCTGACTACCCCTTGGCTCAAACGGACATTTGAACACTAACATTTCATACGAATCCGTATTAAACGCGCAGACAACATTAAAGTGGCACGTAAGGCAGCAGACACTGGGCACGAGTTCAGCGTTTCGCTCCCACAGTCGCGAGCCCTCCATCACGTGCATCTTCCAAGCGCCGGATCGCGGAAGCAAAAAAAAACCCCACTTTGACCACCTGACTTGACGGCTCGTATAAAAAAACTTGAGGGAAAGCAGACCCCTGCAAAGTCGCTCGCCCAGGCATTAATTGCCCTCGGTTCTCTCTGTTTCCCTGCCAGGGGCAAATCTCAGGGATCTGGGGCACCTGTCCAACAAGGCAGCCAGTCGGCCGTGCAGCCCCCGGGCAGACCGGCTTGTAATTCTGGGAAAGCACAAAACGATGGCTGTTTTAAGGAGTATTGCTCCGGCATCGCAGCAAATCCGAGCCCCCAGATTTCGGCCGGCGTGTGCAAGCGGGGGACGCAGGCGGCGTTATATACGGCTGCCCAGGCGCTGACTGACATCTAAAGCTGGGAAATGTTTCAACAAGCGAGGCCCAACGATTGTTTTCGCGACGCCGTTTACGCGCTCTGGGCGCGTTGATTGTAAATCGCTGCCGGATCGGCCGCACGTTGTGACACGAACGCAGCGGCTTGCAGCATTAGAATGATTCGCATAGTAGCATTGTAGAATTATTATAATAATTATTTTCCTGTTGTTTTTGTGTCCTATGTCTTATGGCTCATCGCTATTGCTTCACTCTCGGTTATCTGGTCTCCCCGTTGTTATCATGTCGTTCTCTCCACAGCTCGGATAAAAAAAAAACCCAAAAATATTATGATTATTTGTTGCTAATTACCGTTCTCTGTCGTTGTTGATTTGTCGTTCTCTCCGTAGCCCTGTGCAGCGCTTTGTGACCCTCGGGTGAAAGGCGCTCTATATAATGCTATTATTATTATTACGTAGGCCGGACACACTGGGGATCGTGATGGTTGTTATCAGCCATGATAGATCCACTGCTGGATGAAAGGCTTCCCCCAAGCCGTCGCTACCTCGCACGATCTGGCGACGGAGAGGATTCATACGGCACCCGCCCACGAACTGATTTGATCATCGCTTAGTACGCTGCGCTAATTCAGTCTGTTTGTACATACCGTGGGCCTGTAATCTGGATTCTAAGAGGAAAATAGGTGCGTGTGTCGGGGGGGGGGGATAGAAGGAGGCAATTAAGTGTGCGAAGGACATATGGAACATTTGTGATAATGGGCCAGGGTGGGTGAATTTACGATTTGCAAAATTTAATAAGCTTAGCCAGACAGGGGCACAATTTTAGATCTACATTAATCCTGTTATAGTACTTGTGTAAATGCGGCAGACTTATTGACATGGGAAATGAAAGAAAACAATGCGGAATGAAATGATGAACTGGCTCTTAATCGCCTTGCCAAATGTGCCTTCCGGAATGCGCTTAAAGATATTCCAGTGAGATGTACAGCATCAGTGCAATTCTAAAACCACATTAGACGCTGCCATTGCGCACGCTGCTATAGCAAACTGCTACTCATTTGCTCTGGGCTTCCCTTGGCCGTTCGTGCAACACGTGACAAGAACAAACTTTATGGATTTCACCCTGTGTCAAAAATATTGTTCAAGTTGACCACAGGTTCCCACATTGGAGCTCAGCAGTGGCACGATATCTGTACAACGATACGTGGCCAGGTTCACGAACAGGTCACGTAATAAATACATCAGTCCGTTCATTTTGAGTCACTTTCAACGACAGTGCTATACTCTAGGACAGCTATTCTCAACCGGTGGGTCGCGACCCAACAATGGGTCGCGAGCGCCACCTAGTGGCCCGTGGAGACCAGACCCAAGTGGGCCTTGAGGTGCAAAGGGTTGCAGCCAAAGAGGGAACACGCCTTGGTAGGACGTCCACCGTGGAGATGGAGCGATGGAATCACCCTCGTGTGCGGGAGCGAGACGGATCGTCGCTCCGTGAGACCGTGAGAGATTTGAAGACAGTGTTGGGAGGCCCTCACCGAGCAGCGGGTAGATTATAGCTGATGATTATCTGACAATTATCCTATAAACACTCAAGTAATACTGTAATTATAATTTATCACATTTATATATCGCGTCTTTCACCCAGCGGTTCCAAGGCGCTGCAGGAAAGAGAGGTGGGAGGGAGGCAGGCTCTTTCTTTCGCGACGTTTTGCCTTCCGCGTTGGAGACATCTTCAAGCGCTTAAAGATGCCTCGAACGAGGGGGAGGCGCCTGAACAAGCCTCCAACGTGGGAGGCGAAACGTCGCTCGACACAGCCACCCCGAAAAACAATTCTCAATATTGACCAAATAGCCGCCCGGTGCTTGAAAAGCAACTGTCATTGTTAACATTGTTTAAGGAAACCGCCGGTGTTGCATAACGCATTTAAAAGGCGACACACGAGATTGTTTGTAGGACGTCCCGGCACTTAGTGGGGGAACTAATGTTTGCGTAATAGCCCAGCGGTGGCGTCTCGGAGTCCCATCGCGGGTGCCCAGCGCTCTTTAACGTGACCGGCTGCCAGGCCCCGCACGATGCCATCGCTTCTCTCCTGTGATTAATGCGCTGCGGGAGACCACGTGGCTGGCGGCTCGGTGCCGGGAAGTCCACTGAAACAGATTTCTGGCGGCACGCCGGCGCGGGTTGAGTATCGCAAATGAGAGCTACATTAGATGAAGAAAATGCGAGGTTTTGCCCTTTCCGGCAATGAGAAAACAGTGTTAAGATCTTTAAACACTAAGTGGACACCTTTTTGCAAAGAACCTCATGGGTGAAGGAGGCCGAGGGATCTACCACAGGTTCGTGGCTCCATCACGTCAACCGTTACTGATGAGACCCAGAGAGAGGAAGAGCTACGTTAGAGTTTGCATGAGGAGTCGGGGGACAGGAACCGTGGGGTAGACGAGAGAACGAGCGATATCGCAGTAGAGCCAAAGACAAAACAACTGGGGGTGCCTAGCACAAACAACAACGAGCCCAAGGGACATCCGGGGGCAGATAGGGCAGACGGGGCAGCACCTACAAGTCTCAGGGCATCCATGAGGGACAGGGGACCGCGACCCCATCCACCAACAAGTGCGAGGGCTTCCGTGTCACTCCCTCTGTGGCATCCGCGCCTTGTGTCGGCAGCTCTGAGGAGAGCCTGCAGCGGATGGAATGTTGATGGAGCCTCCTAACCGCGTATTTTCTGCCGGATGATATTGCTGAGAGGAATCGCTCTCTTTCGAGATAGCCGAGTCGAGCGTTGTCCCGATCCAACGCGGGGCCAAATGTTTGTGAAGGAGAGAGATAGGAGAGATGTATTTATCGACGTGGCTATCTTGAAAGAGCCGCAATTGTCAAAATATTGGTCTGGGAAGCCGATAGACTCATTTTAAAAAAATTACTTTGTATTTCCACGCTGTGTAGCTCTTTGAGATATGCGGCTCTTTTGAATCGAACCAGGGAGCGTGTTGCTGTGAGACCGTGGGAGGAAACCGGAGTACTCGGCGAAAACCCACGCGGAGAACATGTGCAAACTCCACACAGAAAGGCCACCGAGTCCAAGCCAGGAGTCGAACCCGGGCTCCTTGTTGCTGCCGCGGAGGATTTAAAGCCGGGAGCGGTGGGGGACAATAAGCGCTGGAGGGGGGCAGTTGGGATGGGGGGTCGCTTTCCTGTGTATTCTCCCCAGCGAGCGGAGGGGCAGCTGCCGTAACATTCATTCATCGGCAGGAAACCGCGGGACAATAACACGGCGACGGCGAGACGACGCCGCGCCACTTTATGACTCCGAGCAGAAGAATACGGGACAATTAAGGACGATGTATAATTAATGTGCACGCGATACGGTGGCAATGGGAGAAAATTGATGCGATTATACGGCTCTGGTAAAAAAAAAAACCTTGTAAATCTGGTCGAGTGGTTTTTTTTTGTTGCAAAGTAAAAATGACTGGTATTACCATCAACAATGTTTCTAATGTGTAAGATGTAAAAAAAGCCGCTTTGTAAAATGTTCCATCTGTACGTTTCTTGGCTGCCCCTTAAACTAAAACACATTTACGCACGAATAAATCTGAGCAGATCTTTTGCCGAATTTTTTGCTTCCTTTTTAAAATCTTTTCCTCAAATATGATTCAGCGGCACGGTTGTGTAGCGGAAAGCGCAGCCGCCCTCAAAGTAAAATTCACCTGGTTCGATTCCTGGCTCTGGTGCCTTTCTGTGTGGAATTTGAAAATTCTCCTTGTGTCCGTGTGGGATTTCGCCCGGCACTCCTGTTTCCTCGCGCCATCCAAAGACACGCTGCTGCTGCTGCCTGGGTTAATTGGCCTGATTGAAGTGCCCACGGTGCCCTGCGATGGACTGGCGTCCTGGGTATAGCCCTGGAAATTGATTTAAATGTGATGCATTGATTAATTCACTGTCAAAAAACACTTTATCCTGTACAGGGTTGCGGTGAGCCGGAGCCTATCCCGGAGGACACAGGGCGCAAGGCAGGGCTATACCCATGATGGTACGCCAGTCCATCACAGGGCACCGGGGGAAATTTTGTCCGCAGGCCAATTAACCTATGCAGCAGCATGTATTTTGACTGTGGGACATTCACTCTTATAAATCACACCAGTTGTTTAGAACACATGCACATCTTCAAACGTGTTTGAATGGCACATTGCGGATGATCATGCTACAATGGTAACACTAGCTGTTGTCTACAGGAAACATAACATACGGTAGCGTCTTAGCATGTGCGATCGTTAGAACCCGTATGGAGTTCTTAGAAAGCCACATTCGACTAAGTAAATGAAAAGCATGTCGTATGAAGGATGTATCCCGCTAATAATGATGGAAATATCTGTTACCTCTGACACTGGAAGGAAATGTTTGCAGAAGACAAAGGAAGCGCCTCTCGTAGCCATCAAGAAAACATGCACATTGGCCGTGTTCCTAGGAGCAATGCTGCCCTCTGATGGACTTTAGCAAAGTGTCATGCAAGAGGCACAGCGTACACTTCTAAAGACTGCTGCTACAAGCTCAAGCAGACCTCGACATTGGCATTTAGCTCGTAAACAAAATTCCATACGCAAGAATGGTTTTAAATAGGCTGCATAAAGCAACATTTCATATTTATATACAAAAATTACAGTTTGAACAATGGTGTTATGTGCAGTCTTGTAAATATTTCCCTGGCTAGACATGACGTAGATTTCCTATTTCTCCTCCGTTGAAAGAGCGTCGAGCGTAGCAGGTTCACTACACGATCCGCAGTCTGGGCTGCATGCCCAAAGTCGCACTGCTGTGGCCTGTCTTTGATTTTCCGTTTATGAAGGAATCGTGCGCAGCGGATTGTTCGTGGTCTCTCTCTTCGAGGGTTATGATCAGAGCGATTCTTTAACTTGCGAAAACTGTCCGGACCTACACTCTCAGTCAGGTTAGTTGAAACCATGATCCTGTATGTACACAACTCTAAAGTGACCAAAGACATGCTTCTGTATAGGGTTAATTGGCCTGCTGACTAAATTGCTCCCGGTGCTCTGTGATGGACTGGCGTCCCATCCCGGTTCGATGGTATAGCCCTGCCTTGCGAGCTGTCTGCCGGGGTAGACTCTGTCTCACTGCAACCCTGTACAGGATTAAGCGGTTTCTGACAAGGAATGAACGAATAAAGTGACGTTATGTTTATGTGTGGCGGCATACACATCGCAAGGAGCATCCACCCTCCGGCACCAACCCCGAGTGTCTCTGCTGGCAAAGCTCCCAAGCGAGCCGCTCTTCCTCTCTCTGGGTCTCATCAGTAACGGTTGACGAGATGGAGCCACGAGCCTGTGGTCGATCCCTCGGCCTCCCTCACCCCATGAGGTTCTCTATCAGGGGGAGCCGCAACCTGGTGGCCGGTGTCAACCAAGGGCAGAAGCCAGGTGCCCCAAGTGCAGGGGTGAAAGTGTCCTCAATCCCTTACCCACCTGTATTGTCCTGAATGCCTTGGCCACTTTCTTACCGTACCGGACCGTACCGGCTTACTTTCACCTCTGCCTAAGTGTGATAATTCGCGTCCCCGTATCGTGTTGGTAGCAAGCTTCGTGTTGGTAGCAAGCTTCGTCTTGGTTTCCTGCAGTAACTAATGTTGAGAACACAGAGGTTTTTCCCCGTGGGTAACTCATTATTTAGCGAAGAAACCTGAACATTAAGAATATGCGAAGCCTCCAAATGATCCCCAGAGGATTCAAGTCTCAACTCTACAGGACAGGACAGGAGCAACACGAACCTTGAAGACACAGAGCTTTGTCCTTCTAATGGTATCACCAAACACTGTGGTTAAGCGATTCTGTTGGTGGGTTTGAACTCGGAGCTGCTTCATCTCCACATCCAGGCCATAGAGGTGTCCCAAAAGTGTGCGGTGACTGCCAAATCCACACCATCTGTTATAGGTTCTGCATGAGTGAGAGTTATCTGTAAGGAAAAACAAAGTTGAAGCTGTACAGATAGTGTCTCGAGTTGTATGTTTAACCAGTAGAAGCAAAGACCAGGAGGAGCAAATGCAAAAAAAATAATTCTAGGATAAAATTACTTTACCGTCATAAGAAGAGAGTTGGTTTTTTTGCAGTGAATAATTCACAGCCAAGCTACAAATGAAGTCCACGGATGTGTACCAGCATTTTCATTAACATCAGTTTCTTATTTTAATGAGAAAGTGATGTTTTATTCAGGTAAAAAGGGCCCTATCTGCTTCGTGTGTTGAACAAATAATAAGCTGGGCCATAAACATTGGTTACTCCTGCTGCTAAAGCAGTGTGTTCACCCGGCGCGATATCTATATTTGTGGGATGAGAACGCACGGTCGGACACCACATAGAGGCACTTCGCTACAAGAAAACAACCCACTGTGGTATGTGAAAATATCGATGGAAACCAGAGTATGTAAACAACTACTGTCCCTTGTAATGACGTCTCTAAATCAAATCCGACAATTATGTGAAACGGCTTTTAATGAAACTGAAGATATTATCTTCCATTAAGACATCTGTAACGGTTTACGGCTGCAATTAAGGTGCGTTTCCGCTGTAACTCACGACTATTAATAATAATAAAAGCAATTTATAACGCGCACATATTCATTCAATTTCGAAGATATTCATTTTAAGAGAAAACGACTCAAGTGGCGCGAGGAAACCGGAAGGGGGTTGGGGGGGGGCAGCCATGCGGTTAGGCGGCGCCTACCCGCCAGACACTGCGTCCTTTATATTATGTTATCGGCCAATAAATGAATGTCGGAGGAAACCGGAGAACCTGGAGTAAACCTACGCAGGACGGGGGAAGAACCCACCAACTCCACACAGAAAGGCACCCGAGGCGAGAATCCAACCGCCTGGGGCGGGACATTTTTTTCTGTGAGGCGCAGACGTTACCACTGCGCCACCCTGGCACCATCCGTAACGCAGCCACAGCGCAAAAAACACACGAACACACAGACGAATTCTTCCGTCCTGTGAAGTCCGAGCTTGCGAGAAGATCTGGGAGCAGTGAGCTGCTGCGGTTTCGCCCAGAGGTCCCCCTCGGCTCCCCCGCTGACTTGCGGTCTCGCTCTTACCCTCCCGACATCGGGGCTGGGGCGCGCAGTGGCGGCCGCCGCCTGTAATGCAGTGTTTACCGATGGGGAATTATGTAATGGTCCCAGAGTCCTGGGGGGGCGTCAGTGGATCCTGCCATTAGCGGATTAGGCGGGAGGGTGGGTGGGTGGACGGGTGGATTGGAGAGTACGGGAAAGCTTGCGGCCGCCAACAGGACCGTGCCCAATTACCGCTACGAGGGCAGAGTGGAGCCCGGGCCGGTTCCCGTTTACGCTGGGCCCTCCGCCCCCTGGGTTCTGCTTAATTAGGAGTGTGCGTGGCAAGCGGGATGCTGCCGGAGACCCGGTGACGACAGAGTGATTTCTGGAGGCTTAAGCGCCACGGCGTTTGATGTTCCGGGTCTTTCCATCAAAAGCCACGCTAATTAGCGTGACCGGCGCGCGTGTTGCGCAATGAACTATAGGACCTTTTTCACTTCACAGTGATATTTGAATGTAAAAAAAAATATTTCACGTGTAATTATTCACAAATATTTTTCCTAATTACTTGTGGGTGAAACTAGCTGTGGAGTGGATATAGAGATGGCTCAGGGTGGGAACGAGTGGAGAAAGATGACCAGGAGGACAGAGCCAAAATGAGCGAGGGAAAAAGACGTAATAGTTATGACAAAATAATCTTCCATCTACTTTGTTCTTTGAAAAATCTTCGAGGTATGTTTGTTTTAAATATCCCATACAGATATCAAGTAACAGCAGTTACATAAAGTAATAAAATATGCATTTAAAAAATGAATAAAGCATGACCTACTACTGCAGCATCTGGGACCCTTGTCTCGATAAGAATCAATACATTCTTCTTCTGTCCCTGCCTCTAAATGATTAATCACAGAGCCAAAAAGTGGTCATGCCAAAAGTATCATTATGAAGTCATTTTTCTCTCCGCGCCACAACCCTGGTCACAAATCCATAGCGAGCACATGCGCCGTCAGTCACACGAAGATCACATCACAAGTAATTTATATATAAAATAATATGTGAGCTAGAGCCCCCCGCAAGAGTTGAGTAAAAATTGGCAACAGGCTACTTTATTACACTGAGCAGACGACATGCCAACCAGTTACAGTGTCACTGTCAACAACACACTCGCTTTAAGCGGACACTGCGCAGATTGAAGAGACGGCTTGCTTACACTGGTACACGCAGCGCACATCCAAATACTACTACAAAACACACCTCCGAACTGCGCTTTTAAATACAAAACGTCTCCCGCGTGTCTAAATAGGTGGTGCAAATTGGTACATTTTGTGTTGTGACGTAGGAAGTCTAAAATATATTTTTGTATTTAAAACAGATATAACGCGTAATAAAACTTGATAATGCATTATGTACAATTTATTTGTGACATCTCATTATTATTCTTCGGTTATTCATAGTATTACATTAACTGCTCTCACAACTATGTTCTGTCTTTATCAGGCATCCAATTATTTGCTTTCACATTTACCCAGTTTCCAAAAGGTACCTTGTACATGACTTAACAAGAAGTATAAAAATAAATATCAACAACATTCAAATCAACGGGTCTTCTCTATGCAACTGCTAGTGGAATGGGAAGGAATTGAAAGGATAATGTTTAAGTGACAAAGACTGCCACCAAACAAGTATACGTACCACCATCAGTCGGGCACACAGGAGTGACAGGACTATCAACTACAACCACGTAAAAACTTATTTTTTTCAACTTGGGATTATGGGGGATTCTGGATGAGGTCTCAAGTGTGAACCTTTGAAGTAACAGCCCTGGGACTCCGTGCCCACTCAAGACACCCCACACTCGCCGATTCATATCAGATGCATCGCGCAGAGACAGTGTAAAACTCACAATCCACTGATTAGAGGGTTCAACACGTTAAGTACAAAAGTAAAAAGGTGCCAGAGAGAGCATCACAGACCAGCATGCTTGGTTGATAACACGCAAGTCTGCCGCAGAGCACAATTTCCAAAAAGATCGGGCTTTCAAAACGAAGGGATTGCAGTGCCCCTTAGTGGTAGCCCAGCACTTCTGCACTGCACCATAGTGCAGCGAGCCATACGTTGTAAACTTCAAAGCATATTTTGGAATAAAATATGCTTTATTGTATGAAAAGAGAAAGGACACATTCACTAGAACCCTTGTGTTGAAAAAAGGATTAACACCACCTTTGAGTCAAAAGGTGCAATATTATGTCCTCTTTTTACTAATGCGTGAATAAACTAGCTTTGTAAATGAACGGGACCTTTTACTAATCCACTGTGGCCTCCCCGTGCCATGCAGGTCAGGGGGGTTATTGAGTACACTGGGGAGCGGCAGTGCAGCGCGTAGCGCTCTGCGCTACGAACTCGGCAACCCGAGTTTGATTCCCGCTCACAGCCAACACCAGTTTTGAACATCTGAACTGGTCCCGGGCGTCCATAATAATAATAATATAATTTTATATAGCGCCATAAATCGACTCAGCCTCAAATGAGTACCTGGTAAAGTGTGTAAACACCATCATTAGAGAGCCAAAGGGGTCTAGGCATGACGCTGGCCACCCACCCCTCATGTGCTGTACCGACATTCATAGCTGCTCACTAACAGCACTTGCCCCAAGTCTGTTGAGGCTATACGGGGAATCTTTGTCTTTGCCCATACTCCAGCACGCTCGTCAGTGTCGGTTGATAAAGGCTGGAAGCATAGACCTTGAAGCATAGAAGCTAGCGTACAATACATTTTTGCTGCACTGCCAATTACTACCCACCACATAGCCCCCACGGTAGAAACCGTCTTATTGGGAAAAATCAATCATTTAAAACTGGATGGCCATGGTCACATCTCTACGGGAGGCAGCACTTCGCTCAGCAGTGAGGGGACGGCAAATGAAACGGGCAGGGACGGTGGGGGCGGCTGCATTGAGCAGTCCTCGGTCAGGCCAGCACATAGCGGATGATCTCGCACAGGTCGTAGCCCGTGACGGCGAAGGCCCGTCCCTGCGCATCGCAGAACTTGGCGCCACTTATCTGCACGTCGGTGATGCACTCGCTGTGCCTGTGCTCAATCTGCAACAAAGGGGAAAAACAGTTTCAGTCATGTAATGATGTGGGTTTTCACGGCTCGATGTATGAGCTCCCAAGAGGTGTTCGAGCGTTCCTCCTCTCCCTCTCGCGACGTTTTGCTTCCCACCTCATCACGTTTGCCTGATATATGTTTAGATAGATAGATGCGTATTATTACAGAGGGACAAACTCAGTGAGCTTTGCAAGCTCTGCAAGCGGGATTCCTGCGATACAACAAACGTATGAACTAACAGACAATCAATATATATTTTAGAAAATGAGGATGCCTCCAACGTGGGAGGTGAAATGTCACAAGGTGGAGAGGAGAAACGCTCGAAATGGCTATCCAGAAATAATATCTCTTGAGAGTTTCAGTCATGTTTTCAGGTCCACGTTTTTCCAAGAACAATCCTCCAGCACCATCGCAGTCCAGGCTCCCTTGTTTAGGCACTTCCAGTGCAGATCAATTTGAATTATCTTCATCATAGTCATTATCTGTGCATTTACCCACAAATTAGCAGTTTACAAACTTACCCTAAATGCGCCATATTTAATCAGGTTTAAAAAAGGGGAGTGGTGAAAGTGAGCTCGTAAGAAAGTAGCCAAAACATTCAGTACGGTACCGGTCGGAAATGGGGTTGCGATACAACCGTATCAGTAAGAAATGTAAATTATTTTCAATCAGTTTTGGTTAGTGTGTGAATGGGATTCTGTCTGAGAATAAAAGGTCTTATAGGTTCAGGCTGTGAGATGGACGCAAGACGTCAATACGGCAATGGATTCTTGAGTCTGGGTCGAGCTTTGAGCATCCCGTCTTAACATGTGTGCGGCATGTGTTTTCTCCAGGCACTTGAGTTGTATTCCACATGTCAAACACTCATACATATAATTAGCCAAACAATCCCATTCGGAGGCTCATCGTGAAAAAAGCGTTGAGGCTCAGTCAATTTTTTCCTCGCAAAATTAAATTATTATTACATATAATCTGATATTAGTAAACGCAGGGAAACTGGGCTGTGGTGAAACATGAGTACAAGATTGTTATTGTGAGAGCACATGCAGTGCGTAGTATTAAATGCAACTCAAGGTCATTAATGACAACGCGACCATTAAAATATCCAAAGTCTCCTTCGTCAGAATAAAACCACCATTATAAACTCTAACGTAAAGAAACGTATACCGTGGACAACAGACAACGTTTAACCTACATCATTACGCAAAGTAAATCAACAAATTAAATAACTTCGCAGAATTAAAGAGGAAACAGCTCTTTGGCAATTCCTCCAGTTTGTTCAGTGCTGGGCACGCTAGTAGACTTAGAGAGTAAGCTTGACGTTTCGTTTAGTTAGATAAGTGTTCATTACAAATATTTATTTCGGAAGACAGCTGCTTAAAAGCACACGTTCCGCCGCTCCCATTTGGGCCCGCGCCTCACGTCGGAACGTTTCGTCAGCTTCACTCGTGCCTCTCCCTCCCGTGGGACGCGCAATATTTCCATTTCGCACAGCGGCACCGCGCGCCGACGCCACTGTCTTTGAGACAAACTAATTGGACGATAAGCCGCCGATACGGTGAGTTGAAATTGCATGCATCGTCTAATACCGAGCCAGCATTTCTGTGCGAAACACACAGGGAGGTTGAATCGCCGGAAGATACAACACCTGCACGTAATCAGCTCGGATAAAAGCGACATTTTAGCTAGGCTCCCCCATCCCGCCCAAAAAGATTGTCCTGATAAGACATGCAGGTGTCGCATGCTTTGACAGTTCAAAAGAACAACAAGCCGGTATACATATTTTAACCACTTTTATCTGCGCCGGTGTCGCTCATCCGCTCGTCGGAAATGATTGCGAATTCATTGACATAACTTGAGCAAATAACAGATGTACAGGCCGATAAATGTAAAGCTCGTGATAAATACGGGCTCGCACCTTATTTCAATGCTGTGAAACACTCATTCGGGTTTCATACAAATAGTTGACATTCTTTAATTACAAAAAATGAGTACGCATAAAAATGTTTCCATCACCTTTCATGTCAAATCAACACGCCGGTTTATCCTTCGCACAGTACCTCGATAGTACAAAGAGCATGTTGTAACCCAAAGGTGAGATATACTGACTACATGTGATTGTGCAAAGAGGATTCTTAAATTTTCCTTTGTATCAACTCTTTCATATACAGGGTATTTCCAAAAAGATGCTCCAGTTTAAATTATGAATGCAATATAAACCGGGGCATCTTTTCTAGGAATACCCTGTATATGTAGTAGGAGCATGGGCATATTTGACCACATGGGCATAGGATTTGAAGTCAGTTCTGATCTACTATTTGACAGCGCTGATAGCCTATTTGCTCCCATTGTATTACCCAAAGGTGGAGTAACACAATTGGTTCTTCTTACCTCGATGAGACCCGTGTCGGCTGCCCGTCCCAATTTCCACACTCTCACAAAGGAGTCTTCAGCACCTGAAAGAAGCTGAAACAATCACAGCACGCACAGGAGTACAGCACAGAGCACAAGCCGTGTTAGTCAACCTGAACCGTGAAATTAGAGATGATCGTGGTGAACACTCGTCTACGACGTATAACAATATACACATTTCAAATGTTCCCTACTTTTAGCCTGATGATTTTCTTAGTGTCGTTTCACGAGATGAAATAACATTCAGACCTATTGCAATGCAGTGCAAACCTTCTGTGATATCCGCCCAAAGAAACAAATATCATAGAACTACCGATGAGATAATTTCAAGTGCCTTCTGGTCCACATAGTAGGGGCAGCACTTTTCTTCCGACCATCCCAGATGAGAGTAGTGTTCATCGCTTGACAGTCAAATCAATATTTTAATTCTCACAGCTGGAATGTATCTTCTTTCTTCTTTGCGATTCTTCGAAGCACGATGGTTAGCTTCTGGACATCGTTGTCTTTCAGCTCGGCCTCGAAGTGTTTGGTAGAATTCGCAGGTAATACCAAGTATTACTTGACAGGGATCGCGACGTGAACGCTTCTACCTCGACCCCCGCTGGAATGTATGAAAATTAAGTGTATAAACACGTTTAACGCAATTGCCTTTTTGTTTTTACACTCACACTGGTGATCGGGCTGAAACTCTCAACTCACTACACTAGACAACCTGGTTAATCCCAGGCAGTAGCAGCAGCAGCAGCCTGTATTCAAACCCGCAATGTTAGGCGGTTCTAGCTCAGCGGTCTGAGCTCTGATCCATCCGACCACCCCAAGCCAGCTGGCATTTAAAAAAAAAACCCCAAAGTGCGATGAAGCCACGGACAGAGGGGTTGCCGGACCGCCGCAGGGCTCACTCACACGGCCGGTCTCCGGCGCCACGTCCAGCACGTTGATCCAGCGCGCGTGCGCGTTGGCCTCGGCCGCCAGGGCCCCCGTCGCGCCGTCGTACACACGGATCTGGCCCGAGCCGTAGCCCGCGGCCACGATGCCGTCCCACAGGGCCACGGAGGTGCACGAGCACCTGCATCCGACACGCCAGTAATAATAATAATATCATTTTATTTTGCGCCTTTCACCCAAGGGTCACAAAGCGCTGCACAAGGGCCGCGAAGAGGACGGCATGTCAACAACGAAAGAAAAAAACAACTAATAAAAACCAAAGCAACAAAAAATAAACGATTAAGGCTGCTTCGAATATACCGAAAGGTCGTGAAACTGGCAATCGCGAGCCCCCCCATCCAACATCATTCCTCATCAACCTCCTCGCAGGTTCATGTTTGTTTAATCGAATCTTGTATATATTTAAAATTATTGTCACCAATTCACATGTTTGTTGTGTCGCAGGAGTCCCTTAAAGAGCTTGCAAGCTCACTGGGTATTTCACTGCTAGAATAATAAACATCGATCTATCTATTTAGATCCCTGGTTTGTAAATAGGGTTTGCCACCTGTCCTGTTTCGTTATAGGATCTTCATCCCGATGAAGTTATTCTGAGAAATAGTGGTATTCCAGTATGTCACTGATTGTTATTCCTATTTAATATAAAGTGACAAAGACACGTTGAGACGACTTTCAGGCAGCGTGTGCGTGTGTGCTTACTGCAATACGTTAGCGGACACTGAATAAAACTAAACTGTTAACATACATAAAATAAGCACAACATATAAATGTATAGGAATTAAGACATTTTGTTTATGTGCGCAAGGTTTGTTTTTTTAAAGATTTATTGCACATACAACTGTGCCATAATATTTCAGTTGTCCGGACAACCTGAGCATAACTTATGTGTTTCAGAATAACGTATGTGTTTTGTGCATGTGCCAAGGGAACATTAAGATTGAGAGCCATAAAGGAAATATTTGTGTAAATGACCATATCAGACAGAAGCTCTGGCTGCTGTGGAGTTCGCAGCGCCGAGATGAAGCCTTGCAGCTTGCACATAGGTGATTGGGAAAAGTATGACCACAAGAAGCTATTTTACCATCTTTCATGACTGTTTAATAATGCATATTTCATTAGAAAAATTTTCAAACTTAACCCACAGTGCAGAAACACTGACTCTGTGTGACCTTTAAAACACTTCAGGATTAAATTGGTATTCCCTTTTTGCCCAGTCAGCTTCATACATGCGAGAGAGCAAGAATTCATTTTGTCCTTAATTATATCTCGATTTGCTTCTGGCTTTAACAGTACGCACTGAATGCGAAATGACAGTATGAGCTAGCCCTGAAACGTTTGTTAAAATACCGGCTCTTCGTTTCACCGAGAGTGGGAAACTACTAGTTCTGATGTGTGTGCAATTATCTCTACAAAGAGTTGAAAGTTGTGTTATTACGCAGCACTATATTCATGGTTGACCTGTGTTCAATCCCTAGCCACGCAAGCCAGTAACAATTGATATGTAAAGCTAACATATGCTTATACAACATCAACTAATCTCAAGATAAGTACCTGGTGCGGATTGTGAGAGTCAGTACCAGGAAGACAAAGGTGGCTGGGTGTGATGCTGGGCACACCAACTCCTCGTGTGCAAAACCAGTAGGTCCTTGCTAATAGGCCTTACACTGACACTTTGAAAGGTTAAAGGTGGATCTATATACACATAAATCAGTTTATATCATGTGTACAAACATTAGTGTAATATTTTGGAAAACTTCTTTACCTACCCTTCAACCCCATAATATTGTACAATGTTTACTTGTATGAGAATTGCTCTCCATGGCTGTTCCTTCAGTATTGAAACGCCTGATGAGGCCTCCAACGTGAGAGGTGAAACGTCGTGAAGGACAGAGAAAGAACACTTGGCACGGCTATCCTAAAAGAACCGCTATGGAGAGTAATTCTTATCATCGAGCCGTGAAAATCTACGTCAGAACAATGTTTCCTTGTTTCAGCAAACGGCAATCATGTATGTGAACTTAACTTGGGTCTAACTTTTATTATTGCTTGTGCAATGAGCACAGCATGTGGATGCTCGTGCAGATTTCTGTTCACGGATTGATACATACAAAGTGGTCACGACAAGCAAGCAAGCCTCTTTACTTGCATTTGCATGTTAAAGTTAGCAACATAGCTGATGCTTGCTGAAATTAGCAGTTGGTCGTTTTAAACATCTGACATCACACTGCAGAGTAAGGGAAACTAACATGGCTTTGCATAAACTTAAAAGAGAGACTTGCCAATCCATTAAATATAGTCAACGCAGCCATTTCACGCCCCAAACGGGCTCTCAAAAAGGCTTGAGACATTTTTCTTTTCAAACATTTAATAAAAAATCCTTTTTTTCCCGAAATCCCCACATGATGTGTAAAGTGTAAAAACATGATTAATTTGTCGTCCTGATTTATTGAGCTTGCCGAGCGCAGTACCGGTGCGATTTTGGCCCGGAGCAGAAGCTGGCAAGGAAAAGCGTGGACTTCTCCCCTTCGGAAAGTGCTGGCCTCTGATTTACAACCGCCATATATTAGTCTGCGCAGTCAGACCAATAATCTCCGCCGCAATTTAAGTGAACCGCGAGGACATGGACTTTTATCCCTTAACACGCAACGGAACAACTCGGGTTTGCCCAAACCCACACCGTGTCCTGTGGCTGTCGCTCACCCGTAGGCAGGCAGCTTGTGCAGCAAGGTAAACTCCTCTCCCGATTTCCACACACACAGCACCCCGCTGTCATCGGCCGTGACCAGGTCAGGGACACAGTCCTGCAGGGAGAGTGGCAGAGGCTTAAACGTTAATGCTTTTAGCACGAGGGGGTTGCCTTAAAGTGCCACAAAATCAGATGCGCGTATTCGGCAGATGAGCAGTAATGGCGAACGGACTATAAGCTTAAGCGTTATTACAACCTGCATATCACTTACAGCCAATGACGTTTTAGCAATGATATTCGACGGAAACACGGGGAGAATCATAAAATAATTAAAATATGAAGTGTAAAACTGCGAAAAGTTGTTGCAAATAATAAGAAGTTTCATCCTTTTAAAAGTAAATCATGAACCTGATTGACAGAAAAAGTAGTGTTTAGTTTACATACAAAAGCAAAGGATGCACATATAACCAAAAGATGTGCAACTTATGTCAGATTGATTAGTAAACAATTGCAGCCAATGCTGGAACAAAACCACAATTATAAACATATTAATTACAACCGAGCATTCAGTTACAGAGTAGCCACTGTAGCAATCTAAACTTCCAGTTGTGTATCTAGTAAATTCCTGATGTTACCAAATATTTGCAATTACCAATCCTCAGACTTATTACCATAACTACAACCATAGCTATAGCACTTTCTACGTGTCACAAAATAATACATCACACCACGTTTAAAAAGTAACATTTAAATATTAACACCACAGCGTAGTAAAAAAACCCCAACTCATTCACAGATAAACCTCAACACATATAACCTATGCTTAGCTGCATTAATTTCACAAACTAAACAACACACATTTATTTTATCACACAGCCACAGACAACTTACAAATTATAAATACGCCGCGATGATTGCTGGCTGTCAGCCAACGTTAACGGTGGCAAAAATAAAAAAACACACGCAAGCCGGTAGGTCACAGAGGTTAAAGCCAGCATGAATAAAACTGGGATGGTGTGAATGTTTGGGGTTCCCGTGGTAGGGTTTCACATTTCAGCCCTCCTGAGTTCCGGTCTAATGGCTGTCTGAGTGTCAGGATCTGTCCTCGCGGCAGCTCCTCGCTGGCGAAATTCCCTACGCGACTTCTCGAGTAGGCAGCGTGGCACCGCGGCAGTGAGGCAAAGCCGGCACGTTCCTTCGCCCGTCTAGTGTGCTGAGCCGATTGCCATTGGGACACGGCGTCCTCACGTACAAAAGCACACGGTACCGTCACATTATGAAGAAGAAAATTACCACCGGTGTGTTCATTAATATCAACCGCAATCATCGATCTATGATCGGACTAAATTTACCCCTCCCCGCTGGGCAACTGGTAAAGAGAGCAACATGGCTCAACGGTTTCTTTCGGCTTAAATTAAAACTAACTGATTGACTGATTGGTGTATTAGGCACATTTTCCAAGCTTCGTCCTAAAATCGCACTATTGTACCTTTCTGAGCCATTACCTACGCACTGCTAGGCAAAATGATTCCCCCAACGTCTTCAACTCTTCACAATTTCTTGCCACCTCGAGCCCACACTATTCTAAACTCGGCATCTTCCGAGATGAAGACTAAGCTGTAGAGTGAAGACGTTTATGGAATGTGTGTAAGGCCAGGTTAAACCCGTTGGCATGTGCTTCTCAGCTCCCTGGCTACTTCAACGGTGGCCAACAAAATACCAGGGAATGAAGCGAGGAAGGAAAAAAACATAAAACACACTGGGATGTACGCCCAGGCTGGCGGGCATCATCTGAAGCCCTCGTAAAGCCACGGCTGGCGATGGGAGCGTGCGGGGAGTGCATGAGTGACTCGTACAATCCCCACTGAGCTCCTGTGGGCTTACAGTGCAGAAACCGGGAAGAGTGCGGCAGAAGATGAGAGAGGAGCCGAGGGGGGTGCGGGTACGACTTGGAAATGGGAATCAGTCTTGCAAGCTAGGCCTTGGCCTTGTCAAACCACGCTGATTTACGACTTCTTTTCCTTGCCGTCCATTAGGTCTGCTCCCGATAGCGTGCCAAGTTCAGGTGCTTTATCTCTTTTAAATGTTCCAGAACACTCTCAAACAAAAAAAACCCTGCACAGGGCCATTTTATGTCCTCCTTTGTGCAAACATTGACTGTTGCTTTACGTTTGGAAAATTATAAGGCCATTTTACGAACATTTGTTACATAAGCATATTTACAACGCCTAAACACGACCAAACAGTATATGAAACTTCCGTGATTGACGAGAATATCATAGTATTAAATTAAAGACGAATATAAACTCTTAATGGCAAGTGCATTTTGAAGGAATGATATAGGACTGGAACAATCAGTTAATTATATTAATGAAGACCTATGGAAAATATAAATTCCTACGCAGTCCTGCACCGTTACCACGGAGCAGCAAACGCGTGTGCGTCTGGACCTCTACACCAGTACGAGAGAAACACATTGCACCCCTTCATGATTTAACGCTGCACAGAATCTAAACACGTGAGCCTATATACGTTAAGACAAATATAATGAAAAGTGATGAAACAGCTCTGGAGCAAGGGCAAGCTTTTACTCCGCATGCAGCACACCAGGATGGGGTGACGTGATGAATAGACGTGTCACGCGGCAGTGTTGCAGGAGAATAAAGGTTGCACAAACACTAGTGACCCACAGGCCAGGCCACTGACCCCAAACCGCCTTTAATGGGCAAATAAGACGCTGCAAAACCAGCGCGGCCCATGCCGCTTCCTTTGATCCGCCTCCGAGGTGACGGTGGGATTTAGTAACAGGCGGCTGTGCCAACGGGCAGACCGGCGCAGCACTCTCGTTTAACGCTTTAGCAATGCAATACTTCCCACTACGTCGATTAAATGTTAGCGGCAAATAAACTTAATTCGTCAGGAATATTTTGTCAACACACATCGTGGGTCTCAATATTTGAAGTCCATTTAACCTTTAATTTTAAAGTAGAGTAAACTGTTGTGTCGATATATACGTATATATGGTAGGTATCGACGCGTTAGTACAAACGTTAACATTCTTATGCTCATGAGGCACACGACAGACTAATCATGTTGCCAAAATGTATTATCTACAATTTATACAAATTATATGCTAACGTTTACATGTAAGCTAACATGGCAAACAAAACGGTGCAAACGAGGCAGAACAAACAACAAAGTATACACGCGAGTTAGTAAATACAGGCATAAAAAATAATTAACTGAATCGTAACTCTGGAGCAAAACAATATACAAGTGCAGTATATAGTATATAAAGCATATGTGCCTAATATACAGGAAACATTTATGTAAGATATTTTAACATGAAGAAGTCTATACAAATGTACGTAGAGGTCAATATATTTAGGGTTTTTAAAATAAACACTACTAAGTTAGATATGAAGAAAACAAACCTACAAATAGGTTGCTTTGGCTGAAATTATTAAATTTATTTTGCTGCCCTGTATATAAGTATCATCTACTATGTGTGTGTATATATACACAGACACACTGTGCATAGAAAACACACACACTGAAAGAACCACTATGACTAAATGATGAAGACATGTATTGAGAAATTATGATTACGTCAGCCATCTATCGGTCACAGCGCTGGCAATTAATGGTGCACATTTGCTTGTCAGGTCTGCGATATTCTGAATATAATACGCATGGTTCCAATAAAGCTGTCTGGAATCGTACAGCTGATGGTAATAAGAGTTACCGCTTTTCTAATAACTTTTCATATTTCCATGATTTCACATAACTCTTTATTTCTATTCTAATGACTTTCCTTCTCCATTTGATTTCTAGCTGTCCTTAATATTGCAATATGCAGTAATCTAAAAACCAATAAAATATACAAAAAAATGATATCAATATATATACTGTGTATATTTTTAAAACTTTTATCAAAACATTTATTAATTACTTTGACGTAATTTCATGCAAAATTGGCTTACACAATTGTGGTGTAATGGATGAGGAAGTAAGTTATATTTTTAAACATACTACTTTTGCACACAAAAAAAAGAAAACATTACATCAGATATTTAAAAACATCCACTGTAGTTAAAAAAAAACTTTAGAGAAATAAAACGTTATGTATTGTAATGCTTGTTAACTCAGGAAAGCCTCACTGAGTCTTAAGGCTCTTTTTAGGAGGGTCCTGCCAACTTTTCACAGTAGGGGGTATGTAAAATTTAAATTCAGTAATTGCCTTATGTGACATTTATTTAAATTGTTCTGTCAATTCCGTAACTCTTTCTAAACATTATATAAGCATATGAAATGCTCTGTGATTTTTTTCAACCTAGTGATCAATAAAAACAGCATTATCTCCTGCAGTTCACAAGAAGTAATGCAATATGTCCACACTGGCAAGTAGTATCACACCAGCATTTAAAATATACTGTATTGTCTGTTGTACCAAACGATGGCAAACCGCGAGACCCAAAAGCAATTTGATTAAGCCTTTTTAGGGATGGCTAGAACATCAATCTTCTTAGAATCCAACCTGATGGCATAGTCTCTGCAGCCCATCTGTTCCACTAGCACGACCTTTCCCAAAACAGAAGCCTGTGACGTGTCGACATTTGTGAGTCGTTACCACCGTATCCAAGAGATTTAGATCAGTTACAAAATTTGTTGATGACCAGAGAATATTCAGTTGTACACTTTAATGCTTCGGACTTTAATGATTCGGTCACAGCTCGGGTTAACGTTGTTCCCAATTTAACTCCTGTCACGTTCCGTGAAAAGTTTCGCTACGTCCGCAAAATGTAGGTAACCGTGTCCGTGAAATTCACCAGGATGCATGAAAGCATACATTTAGCAAAGGAGATGGAATCACCATTGAAAAACACACGAAATGTGTTTGATCGTTAAATATTTTCACATGAATCGCAACTCATGTCGACCAATTGAAACTCTAAGCCCCTCGCCCTGGCTTAGACTACATCAGAACAAGTACGTTGACGTGGATTAGTCTAACCGAATGATCAACGAAACAATAACTTCATTCTCTATGGTCGATGGCAGCAATAGCACAATTGTGTGGCTAACGGCCGAGCCGCCGTACAGGTGTTTCAAGTCAAGTGACTGTTTTTTGTTCCCCCAAGCCACGGAATGTCATAATACGCAATAATTTGGGTTAGCCGGCCAAACTAAACTACGGTTGTTGTTTTTTTCCTGTGGAAGACGGTGGTCATGCATCTCAATCTAACACGCTGGGAATTTAAACTGCCTGCGCCCAGTGCTCCGTGAAGTTTGGAATTACGCCTATGACACACTAAAATATTTCCAAGTGACCTACACGCAGCAGCAGTCATAACTGTTTGCTTTGGATGGAAAAAACTTGGCTGCTTTCCACTGTGTATGCTTCCAAAGACATGGGAATGTCAAACTCTTTTTCCACACTTGCCGACCTGGAATTGAACTCAAACGTGAGTGTATATTTTCTATTCCTTATTTAGGTCAATTGTATTAAAGTGGTATATTATTATCCGGCAAAGCTACGTATGTACGGTGTGTCCAAATATATAACACGCAGAATCATTATCAAGAATGAAATACGAGTTAAGTAGCTTATAACCCAATAGTTAGCAAAAATACTCAACATGAGTGTATTTCATCTCAGTTACATTAACAAGCAGGTTTGTACTGTACGATGCTCCCATGTCTATGCTCCCTGTATTCAACAACCCACATGGTGAAGTATGGTAAAAAAAACTCCTGAAACCAGTGAGGCCCTCATCCAGCAGTGGATTGACAAAAATGATGTACGTGTACAGTAAAATACATCATATGCTTATCATATATGTTGGGGCTGTAAGTTTAAGATTGTAAAATGTCAAATCTTTAAGAAAAGTGTTGGAAATATTTCTGATTATTCATCTTATATTATATAATGTATTTGTCTTCAGGCTCATAAAAGTGATGTCCGTCAATACCAAGTGACACATTTTTGGATGTGAAAACAGTGGAAGTGACATAATGTAGGTGACATCACTTCCCCATTTGAATTGGAAACAATAAACCGAAATATCATATCAAGGCCTGCTTTTTGGATTATTATTTGTATTAATCCAAAACACTGGGGGAACAACCTTACTATATATGTATATATACACACACTTTTGATTATATCAACCAAATAAATGTGCTCAATGAACAACCCATTTAGCCTTTGGTATTTGCCATTCAATGTGACCTCTATAAATGCATGCAGCATGAGCAGCAGTAAGAGTACTAACTATGGCACTATAAATCCACATCCATTACACTCATGCCACAGCAATTAGAGTGCCCTTTGATAAAGCTGCAATGAATTTGCTTTTAAAACTTCATCCTGGAGCTATTGTGCAATGAATTAGCTCTTAAACTTCATGCTTTATGGCCTTGGCAGATGAGTATGCCTTCCCTGAGGATGGCAGATGAGTCGAGCCTTAATCCTCCTTCCATCGGGGACACACTGTTTGAATGTATTATTGCACCCATCATGTTTAATACATCCTCTATTTGTGAGTGACAGCCTGGAATGTTTCCAATTTGCCATTGTTTGACTGCAGTATGTACAATATCTTTAGCTATGAATTAGTGATGAGGAGTCATTTGCCTCAAGGTTCATGAGACCTCCAGAATGTCTGATAATAAAGATTTTACCTGCTGCCCAGTTTCATCATGCCATATAGGACGGTAATCCCCACAGAACGCTGCCTCCGTTTCTTTAAAGAGCACCATGAATAATGTATCAGCACTTTGGCAAACTGCTTCTTAATGTAAAACCCACTAAAAGTCTCTTTAATAATACAGAGGACCTATCTTTCCTGCGGCGAATGGCGTTCGCCCGCTCTACTTTACCAGAAGGCCAGGACAGGGATTATAAATATTTCAGGTTAATATCTTCCAATGGGGATTTAATTACCATAATGTCCAGTTTAAGATCAATGATGTTTTAGGGAGATTGAAAGCTTTGTTCCTGCTCTCTTCATGTTAAAGTGCTGGCAAGATTCATACAGCATGGATTACTGCAGCGCATGCATCATTTTGAGGCTGATGGCCCTTTTTGTCAAAACGACAGCTATTACTGATCCATAATTTATAACTAAAGTAGTCAAATTGATATTTTGGTATTATGCTGCCAGTTTCATAATCACAATAAAAGCAAGGCTTCCGAGACAAATACCAATTAAAATAAATTAAGTAAGACTAAGTAGCTAAAGTGTTTCAAAAGCACAAACATGGCAGGATATTAAAAGTAATCTCAAAGTTGGAAGTGCACTATCCCGCTGAGTCACGTGATATTTTTCCCTGAAAAACAGTTTCCATCACGGGAAAATACTTCAATCATTGATACAGTTTGACAAGTCTATTATGCAACGTTTTACTGTAGCCTGCTATAATTTATATTCAAACGAGTAGACATAAACACAACGTAAACGTAGTCACCTGCTTATATGAGTTTACATGACGTTATAGCGATGTGTGACAAGACACAAGACTGCAGACTCAGTCAATCCAACACACAGCAGCTCACACACACCAGGGACATACCAACTACAGGTACAACGTGCTAGACAGAGTCCACATTTCCACATCAAAGTTTAACCCTGCTCAACTCACTTTCCTAATGGAGCACTCGGCAGCAATAGAGGTGATCGCTTCCGTGTGCTGTCCCAGCTCTTCGGACAGCGTGATGTTGGTGCCCTTCACGGGGATGTCAAACACTAAGATGGACCCTGAGGATGTCCCTGCCGAAGAGCAACACAAACGCACGTTGAACGCAGCTGCTTGTGCTGGCTTAGCATCAAGCTCCATACAATTTATGTCTCAAGGCTTGCCAAGCTTGAATGAGGCAGAATAAACAAGGTCAGCGTTCTTTGGCATTACAGCTGCGATCATTGATAAAGTAAATGTGCGCACAATGTGAATGCTGCTTTCACGTAAGTGGGCACAGCGTTTTTTCCCAGAGAGGGCATTGTAATGACGGAAATAATTGACTTGTATTGCACTGTATGACAGAAGGTACCTTTGTCATAACCTTGGAGAGGCAATTCATAAGACATGCGAAATTGCACGCGTACATGTGAGCGTATGGAATTCAATATTAAGAACGTAACAGACGCAACTGTATTTCACAGCTAGAAAGACACATACTACGTGAACATGCTACAACTATTTGAACATTCCAATCAATACTATAAAAAAGCTATGGTTATTAAGCGCAGTAGCAATTAAACATGTAGATGTGATAGAATATAGAACTCATTTTACAGCAGTCTCTGATTGAAAGATAAGTTACGTGTCAAAGTCGTGTCACATAAGAAGGCGCCATGTTCATATCTGTTAAGGGGGCATCATCTAACCAAATTGGTCAACAGATGCTCGCATTTGCAGCCATAGTTCAAATTACGCACACCAAGAGCTAATGATCGCAGCTGTAATGATTTTCAACCCAAGTCAATTATATCATCATGGAGGTCAAACTAGCTCTAGTCCCTCTAGTGAAATAACATTTTTAAAAACTTAAATAACATGAACCACAGTTTAGAAACGAGACGAAACATTTTTCTCTCTATGTGGTTTGGTCAGAAGCCTTATGGATGCTCAATGTCTAAAAATGTGAGCCTTATCCTCTCAGTGACGTTACACTGCCACCTTCTGTTACAAACTAATGTTACACAAACTGTCTTCATGCTTTCCTTCACACGTAGATAAGACACAAGTCAATTACTATTTTTATGTTATTTCCATACATATTATTTTTAAAGCATAGTCAACTTACCCACACAGATATAATGACCTCCCACAGCAGCGATTCCTCTTGCAAATATAGCCTGAGCTGCATACACGAGGAAAAACATTAAAATGTTAAGTTACTAAAAGTCGAATACACCTGAAATGGAAGCTATTGTGAATGTTGGGTATTGACATATGTTTGAATATTTTTGTTTTAGTCACTGGATGGAGCAGTGGCACAGTGGTTAAGGCACTGCACCATAAACTCGATAACCTAAGTTTGATTCCCAGCAATGATCAACATCAGCAGCAAGTGATTTCTGAGTCAGTCTTGAGCTCTCTACTTCACCGACCTCAAATGATCAGCAAGGTGAATTATCTGCAAAAAACCTTGATAATCAACATGGCGTGGAGAGGCCTTCATCTAGCAGTGGATTTTCAAACGCCTGTAAACTATCACTACTTTCGTCAATGGGTCATTCTGATTGATAATTAAGTGAAATGCAAAGAGGAAAAAAACCCCACCACATTCATAAATATTGCCTTATAACAGAAAACCTACAAACGACTTTTCAGGAAAAAAAAATTCTTCACAATATTGCCACAAATGTAAGCCTATTACATATATTTATTGTAAGCGACAAAGCAGTGTTGAAGATATATTGCAGCGCTTTGTGACCCTCGGGTGAAAGGCGCTATATAAATTGAAATTATTATTATTAAATTATTATAAAGCAAGTGCACCACTGCCAACACAGTGCCCTAATTTACATGCATAAAAATACACACCTTAGTACAGCATTACTATTGCACGCTCAAAAGCAGGATACCTGTTGGAGCCTCGGGAATTTCCAATGCATGCCAATACACCATTATAGAGCCATCTGATTCGTACATCTGCAAATAATCATGCTCAGTGTTAAAAACAAAGACAAGACACTCAGAGTTAACCAAAATTGGTGGCTTGAAATGCTTTGTGTGCAAACCCCAATGCATCTGCAGCGCATTCAAACATCACCTGAATCCCACGGAGAGATGTGAGCACCAGCAGCACCCGAGATGGCAGGATGCACCAGCTTGCCTGCAATGGAGTTGAAAAACCCACAGCGTATGTTTTTATGATCAGTGGCCTTAAAATTATCACGCTGAGGATACCTGTGTGAAAGTATTCATTTAGTGATGTGGGGTTTCACGGCTAGATGTATGAGAAATTCTCTCAAGAGCTGCTCTTTCGGGATAGCCATGTCCAGCGTTCCTCCTCTCTCCTTCGCGACATTTCGCCTGCCACGTTGGAGGCTTAACGTGTTTAGATTCAGACTCTCTATGGGTCCCTCTAGTGGAGGACCTTCCACCAGCAATAATGTGGTAAAGAGTCGGGCTGCACCTTTGTTTTTCTACGAAATAGGTACAATAATGTGTTCATGTGACTCTTTTAGCCACAAGGCTACCGTCCACCCACCCCTGAATCCAAACACTCCTGTCTCCTCACTAGAGTTGCCACCTGTCCTGTTTTTTATTCCCTGGATCGACCTCATTTTTGAGGTAGATGTTCCGGGAAATCTGTGCGTGCTCACGGACCAAACAATTCAAAGTCGTGTTTTTTTGCCAGTTACAACGATTGCCACCCGACAATTACGCTACACCCGCCATTCTCGACCACATGGGTCGCGACCGATCAGTAGGCCGCGAGCGCCACCTAGTGGTCCATGGAGGACATACGCAAGTGGACCTTGAGGTGCAAAAGGTTGAGAACCCCTGCACTACACAACAACGGCCGTTCGCCGCTAGTCGGCGGTGACGCCTCCACGGCGCCAGTGCCAGACCACGTGCACCTTGAGGCCACGCGAAGTGTCGAAGGCTCGCCGAGAGGTCACTGGACAGAATAAGGTGCCATGGGCCGACTGACTGAGAGGACTACACTGTACAGAATATACACTTTACAGTATATACACTGTACACTTTACCCCTGGTCACAACCACGTTTGGGGCACGCTGTCCGCATCAAAATCTCTCCATCCAACACAAATCCAAACCACCCGTTGCATGTTCCGACTAGCAGCCCCCCTCCCGTGTCTCACCCACTCACCTGCCTCACGCTCAACCCGGCTCACCTGCAGCACGAGCGAGGCGCCCTGCGCGGCGGCGCCCCCCTCCTTCGCCTGCAGCTGGCGGTGCGAGAGGTTGAGGCCGTCGGCAGAGGCGCTCACCAAGCACACGGAGGAGCGGTGCACCACCGCTAGGTAGGTGAGGCTGCGCTCGGGCACGCACAGCACACTCAGGTTGTTGTAGAGCGCCGACGCGCTGCTCTTCATCTGTATGCTTTTCTCCTTCTTGTACACCGAGCTGCCGCCAGCGCCGCCGCCGGACTGCGAGACGGCTGCGGCGGCTGCTGCGTTGGCGGTGTTGGACGCCATGGTTGTTGGTGGTGGTGGGTGGGGGGAGGCTGCCGACGCAATCACGCCGTCCGGGCGACGTCACCGCGCACCGCCGAGCTAACGTTGGTTCGAATGGAGCCGCGTTGGACGGGGACGTCATGACGGCGAACGCGACGTCGACGCGCACCCGGACGTGGCGGCGGGGACGCTCTGGCCGCCGTTGCTAGGACGACGCCTGGGCGGCGATGGCGTCGCCCTGGTTACGGCCTCACTAGCACACGCAGCTAGCGATGGAGCTAGCTGAGCGTGTGGACTCGATGGCTATCCGCGAACCACAAAGGCGCCAGTCTTTACCTCGTTAAGCCGCCTCTGTTATTCGTCGTACTGTATAATTGTTGGCGGAGTTGAGGGGGGACGACAAAACGTGAGTGACTTCTTCAAAGGGGATTGAGGTGCGCGCGCGCGGGAGAATTTCAGGCGAGATCGGGGGGAGAATCGAGGCCTTCTTGAGAAATATTTAAATACGATATGATTTTGTTGCTGTTCAGAGCTGTTTTTTTCTGGAGAGCCGTGTCGAGCGTTCTCCCTCTCCCTCGTGACGTTTCGCCTGCCACGTTGGAAGCGGTGAGCCGGAGCCTTATCCCGCAGCGCTTTGTGACCCTCGGGTGAAAGGCGCTATAAAATTGATATTATTATTATCCCGGCTGCCACCTGTCCTGTTTTCTTTCCTTTTTGAGGCAGCCGTTCTGGGAAGTCTGTAAGTTTTCACGGGCCCGGTCATTTAAAGAATTAGCCTGCCGACTAAATTGCCCCCCGATGCACTGTGATGGACTGGCGTCCGATCCTAGGTATAGCCCTGCCTTGCGCCCTGTGTCTGGTGGCTCCTGCTCACCGCGACCCCGTACAGGATTAAGCGGTTTCTGACAATGGATGGATGGATGTCTCAACACATGCCTCTGCAGATCATGTCACGTTCTGGCACCACGAGGTCTCGCACGGAGAAGGGCCGCAGCACGGCAGTTCCTCCTCCGGCCGCCCCAGCACCGGTCGTCGTGTCCAACGACATCATCCCTGGTCGTTTCACCGAGGCCGAATGGCTCGCTATGCTGGCCCTGGAGGACGGCGAAATGTTCGTGAGGGAACTCCTGGAGGAGCTGCTGGGTCACACCATGGAGGAGTGTCACAAAATATACATCCAGAGGCAGGTTCGTCTCTGCGTGAGTTAAGGTCGGGGCGGTACGGTGGTGGCGAAGTGAGTAGCGCTGCTGCTTCACAGCAAGAAGGTCTTGTGGCAAAACCACAATGGTTGTTTATAGTTAATTGCATTTTAATGAAGTTAATCACGTTAATGATAAACAATGTAAATTAAGCAAATACAATTTAGGTATTATCTCTTTGGACTGCCACCGCGACCCTCACCAGGACAAGCGGTTTAGAAAATGGATGGATGGATGGATCTCTCTCTCTCATTCTTGGTGGTGTGTCTCTCTCTGTCACGCGTGCCAGCTGATCCCATACACAGTGAGCCAGGCAAAGGAGGCTCTTCTGAACGTGATTGAGTGCCGCTTCCTGGCGCGAGACGAAGGGGAATCGTCGGTGGAGAGCGACCCCAGTTGGCAGGAGGACCTGGAGCCCCAGCCATGCGCCATCGACACCTGGGCACAGGGATCTGTCCCCATCACAGATGCTCTCTTCCCCCCCTCTGCAATGACTTCCCGCAGTGCCCCGGTCAGTTCCACTGAGCCTCTGGTCCAGTCTAATGGACATGGAATTGTTTTCACTTCCTTTATGAAGCTTTTGCATGTACCGGATCTATAATCCCACGTTTGTTCAATCACATTCTCATTTAAGAATCTCTAGCACTAATACACGTGTGTTTGATGTGTGATATTGAGGTATGCAAGCAAGTGTTTTCTTTTTTGTGAAGTGTACCAATATTGACCACATTTCACATTTCCACAGGAGCCTGAATTGTTTCCAAGTGAGCCTGAAGTGGAAGTTGAAGAAGAGCAGGTTGACAGCATGCAAATTTACACTCCTGAAGAGGCTGAATCGAACGTGATAAAGGTATCAGAGGACATTATAACCACTGCTCCGGCATTTGAAAATCAAGTGGTAGTTCACGCACCATCACCACCAACCAAAACATTAGAAAAGCCCAAGAGAAACGAGGTAAAGTTTAAACCTCACTACGGTCCACTAAGTACTAGCAGTTTCGTTGATCTTGCAAAATCCTTGCAGGAAACAGAGAAAGAGCTTGCTCAAAAGGAGCTAAAATCAAAAATTCTGCATAACCAATCACATTCTCAGCCAATGCCCAAGCACACAGCTCTTTTGCCAGCCACCTTCCAAAATCTTTTAAAGATCCAGGCTGGTCGGATCCAGACCGGAGAAAATAATAGTGGCTCTCTTCAGCCCTCCAACTCTGCCGCGCTTGGAGAGTTTGACGAGTACGGTCGGCTCGTGGCTGTGAGTAAAATTGACCCTGCTCACATTCCCAGTCGGCGTGTCTGCCCGCGAATCCACATGCCAGAAAGCGAACAGGAAGCTACCCGCCGGCTGGCCAATCGATCCCTCCTCAAGAGCAAAGACTCCCAGAAACAACAGCCTAGAGCTGATGCAGCCACTGCAAGAAGTCACGTGGCGGTGGACACTCTTCTTATTGACAGCAGCAGAGGCCAACTGAGTTCGCATCCCATGGCACAACGACAAAGCTCCAAGTTACGGAAGGAAGCCCAAGGCACAGAAGCAATGAGAGTCAAGCCCATCCGTCCATCATTGCTTCCGTCTCGGTCACGCAGTAAACAGCTGGATGCTCATAAATTAAAGCCAAGAGAAGCTGTCGGGAGATCCAGCTTTGAGCGCCTCGATATTGAGGAAGTGCTGCCTTTCACGCCATCTGTGCTGAATCATATTCAACCGTCGCCCGGAGTAGTGGTGCGAGAAGGAAATCACATAAAGTCGGGCACTATGCACCATCAACCGCAGTCTGAACACACAAACACGCTCACATTTCACTCCAGCTTGCGTCCCGTTCTCCCAACCGTGCCCCGCCCTTACATCACCGTGGACCAACTCATACAAAACGCGAATCTACAAATTTACCCGGTGCCTGTTAACCCTGAGTCACGTTAATTCTGGACGCAGAGATTTTTTTTAAACACACGCAAATTATGCTGCATGTCTTTGGACTGTGAGAGGAAACCAGAGTACCCAGCAAAACCCAGGCGAACACGAGGAGAGAACACACAAATGCCACACAGAAAGATGGCACCCGAGCTGGGAATCAAACCTGACGCCTTGCTGTGAGGCAGCAGCACTACTCACCACGCCACCGTGCTGCCACAGTGCTCCTCTCTATCCATTAAACTTGTTCCTCTCTTTAATTTCATCTGCAACTTTGTCTTTCCACATTGTATAAAAAAAATTACAAGTTGTTTACCCTATCTTCCATGAAATATAATTGTTTTCTGTATGCATGTGTATAAAACTAATTATAGTACCTGCAAAAAAAGTAATCAAAAATAAATATTCACTTTTAAAATATGTGTACAAACGTAAATTATATAGCAACATGTATGGATATATAGAATGAATCTGATTAACTTCGTGGCTTACAATGTAAAATCCAATAAATAAAACATTCAAGGTATATAACGTCTGCAAGTGATGTGGTATGTTTGCAGTGCACTGGTCTCACCTGATCCATTGGGGTTTAACATTTTTAGCACAATTTTTTTTTTTAGTCAATAGTTTGATACTGGGGGTACACCTTTCAAATGTTACTAAAGATCAATAACGAAAGTCAAAATGTATGGATTGGAAGGAAGTGAGCGCTGGATGAGACGTGATCTTCTCATGAATAATGTCAGAAAAAGACAAGCTTCACGGTGGAACGTACGCATCTTACGTTGACACAAGGAGGCGCTAGAGAATTGTACAAACAATTTCACTTGCGTGAACTTTACACGGTGTATAATAGCCATAAACAGGTTGCTTATTGCCAACAATTATTTGGTGAAGGTCTAAGCACAGCGGTAAGCGTGCCTTTATAGCCATTTGTCTGCGCTGTTTACATTTCCTTCTGTCACTTTTATGACTGCGTTCACGATAAAGCTATGTCACTTTTTGTAGATCAATAAATAAAAATAATACAATGAAATGTTCAATAATTTCTTTCACCGCGGTCAGTGGCGGAGTTCAGGTATATTTTACAGCAGTTGTAAAGGGGTTTTTTTCATTGACAGTCTGAAGTCCATCAGGGGTGTTCTGAAATTAAGATTTTCTTTCAGTCTTTTATTATGTAGTTTTAAAGCCATCATATATTTTAGGACTATCAGCACTGTCAGAGATTAACACGCCCAGTACTTCTAGGTCATGGCTAGGACTAATGCCATAGTTATTTATTACTCAGTGGACATTTTAGCCTTTGTTGTTATAGATATGAATGCCGGTCACGCCCGTGCAGTTATTTTATATCGTTTTGGTCACAATAGAGCGTGCAACCGCATGCATGATGGGGCAATTTCGACAGCAAGATTATGTGTGCATGTACCTGACTTCAGACTTCAGAGAGAACATTGCTTTAGAAGGTTTCATGTGTAAACTATCGTGTTCATCTGAATACGACCTAAACAGGTGCACGTGTTAGTGCAAATACCAAATGAGGTTGGTCATTATTATTTGCTTTATGTGAAGTTGGCTAAAAAATAAACATCGCATTTCATGTGTCTCTGTGTTGTTCTGTCGGTATGTTTTTTTCTTTCTGTCTCAGCTGGAACAGCGGTTTATAGAACAGGCCCATCTAGTTTTATACTTTCCTCAAGATATGCCACAGTCAGCACTGTGGTGTCTATATAGTAATTCTAAGAGGCTTTTCTCACTTTACGTTGACTTTAGCATTTCACAATCACAAAACGCACCTGACATATTGTGCTATCGAAAACGTGACTGAAAGGCGCTATATAAAATGATATTATTATCATTATTATATTGGGATTCAGCACCTTTCAAAATCTCCAGATGTAAATTTTGTAGGCTTTAGTTTTTAAACAAAAATGTTTGAGGTATTAAAACCTTCAAATATTGGACATGTAGATTAATAGTTGTTTCTAGTCATACGCAGACAGTTGACTATAATAGTGGCAAATATCATCTTTCTAGCTCTTCTAGAACATCAGTAGAATTTACATCACTCACCCATGACAGGTTATAGCTGTGGTTCAACTCCGTGTTATCCTCAATTCTGACCGATGCTGTACATCTTTCAAGATCTCGAACGTCTCTCGTGGACTAGTCCCGTCCAAGCACTCACAGAGTCCCACCAACGGATCCCTTTTCCTCCTCTTCTCTACTTTATTTCCGTGTTCTGAAACATAGAAAACATTTACATATCTGTTTTCGCCGTAACTTTTCTAGGGCATGTTACAAACTCTGACTAGACAGCGTCTAACCTCTCACCCATAATGCTACCGCGTGTGCTGGTCTGTAGTGCATTGCACCTTTCCAGAGAGGACACTGAATCACTGAACTTCGGACTGAGAGGTGAGTCTGCACTGGCACCCAAATGCCGACTAAGCAGCCTGTCCACCTCCACAAAATACATGGACATTTTACAAACAACACACTTTATACGAATTGCTTTCCAAAGCTGTTCCTTCAGGATAGCCGTGTCGAGCGTTCCTCTTCTATCCTTCATGACGTGTTGACTCCCACGTTGGAGGAATCATCAGGCTTCTGAACGTGAGAGGCGAAATATCGCGAAGGAGACAGAAGGAACACTCGACATGGCTATCCCGAAAGAACAGCTATGGAAATCCAGTTCTCATACATCGAGCCGTCAAAACCTACATCAGTTCAAAAGGACAACACGCTACATCTTTTCCTTGCTAATTGCTGAAAACATATACACATCGGTGAGGAAGATATATTTTTAAAATATTTCTACGTAACCCGTGTATGATCATCTTGGGTAAAATATGAACTTAATTGTCATCAGCTATTCCCTGTCCGCTGCTAGATGAAGGCCTGCTGATTGACAACCTTTGCCAATATTCAATTACTAAGCTACTATTTTACATACCCCGTCGTTCAAAATTAGGATAATTAGCAACGCACATGTGCTTGGGACAGGTCCATCCAGCCAGCAAACCTTTTTTAAATATAATGTTAGGATAACAGTGCAATGTGCAATTCGAACCATGTACCCAGAGATTAACAACTGATACTACATGGTGAATCAGGGCATTGTTACACCTCTACTCAAATTATGCAAAGCACCTGGTTATTGTTACAGCCCAATAAATCAAGTGACAAGGTGGAGCAGTGGAACAGTCCTTAGATAGATGTTTATTATTATTAGAGTTAACACGTTGTACTATGATCCTGATTCCTGGGTGCAGCATTCCTGGGTGATGCAGCTATTACTCTACCCTGTGAACATGGTAACTTAAGTTCGATTCCTGAAGATGACTAACATTGGCGATGAAACAGTGATGTTTAAAGTAATCCTACCCCTCACCCCAACGTCACCATCCACTGGCCAACGTGATGAAGTATGGTCAAACAATTCCCACAAACGACGTGGCATTAGTTCTTGATAATGTATTGAATGAAATGACAGTGAAGCTACGGAATAATATAGAATCTACAAAGTGCAAATCATAAATCAAAATTAAACTTTGATCCGATTCGTATAATCGGACTCTCGTAAATACGTTGCATAGCGATGCCAGTGATGGGAATTCTACCCCATTAAACCGCTCTTATTTACTCCGACAAGGATGCTTTATGTGCGTGCCGTGATGTGAGCCCATAACAGCATAATTGTGTACGCAGGCCTAAGCTATCTCCCGTAGACATTTACTACGCAAACAAGCGAGCTTTGGGAACCTACTTAGTTCAACGTTTCATAAATTCTATACCAACAGCGTAAAGAAAGCATGCATGGCTGATTCTTTGATCATCTGCGGACTGCAGAGACGACCCTCGCTTTGTGAGGAGTTTTCTTTACCTCTACTTTTCCCCTTCAAAGGCTGTGTAAACACTGTTTGGAACTAAGGAAGAAACTGCAATGCTGCGGCATGAATAATGAACAGCTAAACATGAAGTTTCTGTTTTTCCCCCCTCAGAGCTGACCAGTACAGTAATCTAATGCTGTTCCAAATGAAAGACTGCAAGTACAAATAACTATGGCACGTGAATATGAGAAAACATGTTTGCTTTGCAAGACCTGAGAATTGATGTCCATAGCTGTGCTTTTGAGACAGCCGTGTTGAGTTTTCCTTCTCTCTCCTTCGCGACGTTTCGCCTCCCACGTTGGTGGAGGCATCATCAGGCGTTTCTCAATGGTTCTGTTGAAACGTGTTATAAGAAAATGGGAAACTGTAATTTAACATCGCGCTTCGAAGAATCGCAAAGAAGAAGAACGTGTTATGTATCTGCAGCGCAGTGCATGGCCAAATATAATTTTTCACGACCTATCTCAAAAACCCAATTATGAATTATAACATAATTTTTTTATAACTATAAACAAATTATATTCTTCAAATACATAGATATACGTGTATTATTACAGAAGAAAATACTCAGTAACTTTCAATCTCTGGAAGCAGGATTCAAATGGACAGCTAATACTATGGTTCAGTCGGTACGCATTTGTATTCCACATATCTGCGTTGAAAATGTAGCATGAGCAGGGACACTTGACACGACTATCCCGAATAAACAGCTCTGGAGAGCAATTCTCATACATTGAGCCGTAAAAACCTACATCATTACATGTAGCATAACTATATTAGCAATCTTATCTGATTACCGCATATGGGACTGATAGTTTGCAAGTGATTATTACAATTTGTGCCACATTCATTCAGGTTTAAACACTATATATAATATTGCACCAGACATCATTAACATACTGAAACATATACAAAGAACGACGTTTCGTGTTATAACCAGTACACTTTAATTTTTCACTCAGATAAAAAACAAAACTCCAAATACTAACTCTAACAAACACAATTTATCGTCCGTATTTTTCTCCCCGGTCCGTTGCAATCGTTGCCGAGTCGAGTTGTAAAAGGACCTGAATTTTGGTGATCTTTAATGAACGCCTTGTTTCACGGGTCAAACGAACCCGTGAAACTGAAAATGCCCCCAGAATCGGTGCGTGTTTCTTATTCTCGTTGCCGCTAATCGCTCGCGGTTCTGAGGCGCGGAAGGTGTCTTTGTCCTCGGTCGGGTCATATTACCGCATTCCGGGGGGAAGATCTTTGACAGAGGCCCGGCCTGCTAATCCGCAAAATGTTCCAAATTGTTGTTACACGGGAATTGTCGTGCTGAGGCCACAACATCAAAGGCAAAACAAAATGCGCGCTTGGCGAAAAAGAAAAATATATATATAGAGAAGTATACGACGAAAGAAGCAGAGAGCGAGAGAGAAAAAAGTGATTTTGTTCATTTGTTACGAGTGAAGGGGTCTTAAACATAAACGTTCTGGCATTTGTCGAGCTCTGTGATTATCTTGGGAGGGAACGTTTGGGGCGGGCAGATATGGGGGGAGAAAAAAGTGAAATAGGCCTTTATGTGGGTCGGCGATGCGCCTCGGTCAAGTTTCATCTTCAAATGAAGTTGTCCACTTCGAAAATCCGTGATTTACAGCGATACAGAATGACACATTTCAATACGGCCTCCCTCTTTCTTTTAGACACGCGGCTTAAATCGCTCCGCACAATGGCAACATGCGCCGCGGATATTAAATTATATTTCGGGGGCGCTTCTTCGTTTGATGTGTGAAGTGCCGGCCTCTTTAGCCTCCACCTTCAAAGTCGAGCAATTAAATCTGGTCCCATTCGCGACATCTCACCAGGCGGTACTCATTTTTTTAAACTAAAGCCGGGAGGAATGATTGTCGCGCCGAGCCAAGACCGGGTTCTAACTCACCATATTACAATCGGCGATTCCTGCTGTTCTACCAAATTGGCCGTTCCCCAGCGATCCTAACGACGGCCCTTAACTATCAATAAACGTCCGGGCTCCCCGCACGAAATGAAAATGTATCGCGACGTAACGGACGGACGGACGGTGGGAGCGCTCTAGCGGCATGAGAACTTAACGCCGCAGTGGCCAGCGATGAGATTGACTGCCAGGTATTGTGCAGGGGTCGTGTTCCACGTGTAAAGCCGGTGATGAGTGCTAAGTGCTTGATTACTGTCCCGCCGCTCCAAAACTTTATCTCACCCACCGGGAATCGCCCCGCATGACCGC
>JAZEWU010000007.1:5208742-5229087 GCA_036362915.1 Geotria australis | reverse complement strand
AGCGGTTTCTGACAATGGATGGATGGATCTTTTTGCCGTTGTACCGACTTGCTGTTTACGAACATTTACAAACCTCACAAGCTATCATCGATGCCTGTATTACATTTTGCGTCAGGTTCCACATCCCACACTTATAATCCAACACCGTGGCATTGTTGATTCAACCTAAATGTTTAAGCTCTGTTAAAAATAAAGATCCCTTTAAACACATATTTCCATTGACATATGTATAGCAAATGCGTAAGCACATGTCGATACGCGGTCTGCTATACATGTCAATTCATACCCTGGACATGTTTATAACGGAGATGTTCCATCTCAAGGTATATCCAAGCGATGTTTTGTAATAAAGAGGGCATCAAAAATATCTGACGATATTGGGTGCGTTTTAGGGTGAATCGACCGAACGCCAGCAATGCCACACGATACTTCCTGTCAACGATCCATCCCATGTGAGGGATGACGCTGACAGGAGGTCACACCTTCTCCTGCTGTGGACCACCCTCTCGGTGTTACTACCTCACACACCGAGGCACTATTATGACAGTTGTCCATGCGTGCTGTGCTTTCAGGGCCTAGTGACATTATGTTTACAGATGGGCAGTTTGATGGTTGCTGTTCAGAGCTGTCCTTTCGGGATAGCCGTGTCGAGCGCTCTCCCTCTCTCCCTCCCGACGTTTCGCCTGCCACATTGGAAGCACCATCAGGCGTGGGAGGTGAAATGTCACTAGGGACAGCGCTTGACACGGCTATCCCGAAAGGACAGCTCTGAAGAGCAACCATCATGAATCAAGCCGGGAAAACCTACATCAGTACGATAGGCAGTTTGAAATTTTTGGACGTACATTTCAGAACGTGTTAAAGATGTGGGTAATGTTATTGCCGGTTTAAACGACCGGCATCCACGTTGACGCGGGTTGGCCGGTTGCACCCCTATTGGAGTAGAACTTTACGGCCCGGAAACCCTTCCTGACGACAACCTCCTTCAGTTGGAGGGTCTAAGGATCGTAATTTATCTGGAACCTCCACCCAGACCTGTTCACTGAGAGCGACCCCACCAGGAACACGAGACTCCAGGTGACACAGCTCCGGGGTTCATGTGAACACGCAAGCCCCGTCACCACGATAAGATAACAATGTGGGTAATCAGTTGTACAATTGCGAAGCGGCTGTTTATTTGGCTGTACACCGTACGTGGGCACAGCATGCCGAGCCATTAGGCCTGCAGTTCAGACAGGAATAATTTGTACATGTCCCTCGACAAGGGATACATGCTCATAAAATGCCTTCTCGATAGAGGTGAAAGTAAGCCAGTCTGGTCCGGTATAGTGTACCAGTAAGAAAGTGGCTAAAACATTCATGACTAACAGGTGGATTGCGATACAACCGTGCATGTAATAAATGTGAGATACTCTCAGCCCTTCCTCCCAGTGAACATGGACACATTGGGCCAATGTTGTTCCAACTGGTTCCAGTCACACTCGAACGTTGAACCAACATTGGCATGTTTACTGGGCTGGTATTGGACGAACTCAGAAGAAATGACATCGTCATCCATTCAGGGAAGGTGATGGTGGATTGCTATGTTGTACATGCCAAACGGATACCTTATTAAATATTTTAAACAAGAAAGGAAAACGTCTCCCCATCTCCGGACGCACAGATAAAACACCAGTGGAAGACAGTTATCCTCGGTTATGAGGCCTTACCAAAGAAGATGAGAACGGTGTTAAAATGTTGAATGTGAGGCTGTGTGTACATTTAAAGGACAATGCATTTATCATAGCATTAGTTTGCATGTTTTTGCCACAAGCATGTGTGGCTGCTTGCAAACTGGAACCTTTGCCAAAAGGTGTCCATTTGGTGTTTTAAGAGCTTAACACGTCTCATTGCAAGAAAGTGTGAAACCTTATATATTCTACATTATTTGCATACTGTCAAAAAAAGTGGCCATGATCATTGGTGATCATCCTGCAAATAAACACACGTCTGGTCCTTAAAATATTAAATTTTTAAGGTGAATAAAACCAAACTGTTAAATTGTATTGGAGAAAGCAGGGTTATGTCCACATATTACGCATACGACGCAACAGAGTTTTGTAACGACCAAGGTGTACGAAACCACTTATGTTAAGCCACCACGATTCGCGCCGTAAACAATTTGTTTTTCTTTCTCTTCGATTGAACGCTTACACCGAGCGCGATGATCCACGATTTTGTAAAACCTACAAGACCGCGGCTTTTGTTCTTGAGCGCAGCTCTATAATTAAGGCACTCAGGCAGGGAATTACCTAAACAGCCACTGACTGCGCCAATTAGGAACGTGCAGACTTAGCTCACAATGACAGGCACGGTGGTCCTCACAGCCAATCGAGCGATGCAATGCTCAGAGCTGTGATCAACGGTGTTTCCGAACTGAGGTACGCGATTGGCCAAGATGACACTCAAGGCTCTATTGTCGATTAATTGGCCGTGGGGCTCAGGCTTAATTACTACAATTACATGCTATTGTTCCGGTAATCCTCGTCTCGAGAGCCCTGGGTGTACAACTAAGCTACAAGAAGAAGGAGGTGGTTGGTGGTGGTAGGGGGGAAAGAAAAAAAATGAAAAGCTGCTAACGTACAGAGAGAGAGAGAGAAAGAGAGAGCGTAGGGAGTGCCCCGCAAATTGTGTTGTGTTTACGTCAACCAGCGCCGCTGAAAAGGAGCTAGTTTTCACGTCAAGTCCATGGGTCAAAACATTTATGGTTTTTTTCTCTCTCTCTCTTTCAAGGGGGCTCCGCTGTCTGCCTGACAGCTGTGTTTGGGCAGGGCGGAACACAATGCTGCGACGTGTCAACGTTCGTGTCACTGCCCACAAGGCACAGCGATGGATCACCACCTCCGCTATGCACTTGGCCATTTGTCCCGAGCTCAGGAGGTAATTGTGGTGACGGCCGCACACTCCCCGTGAGTACCGGCCGTAGGGGGGAATTCAACCCCGGCTCCCAGCCCCAACCGCGCAACCAACCAACCCCCCCCCCTCCAACCACCAGATTTCGTGGAATTCGCACGATTCACGGTTGAGAGTTGGTCGCAAAATCGGTTCGGGTTTTTTTTGTTGTCGTCTCGTTTTTTTGGTGACCTGTTTCGTTTGGATTGTTTGTTGCGGAATTTTGTTTGGTCAGTTTGGAACGGCCCGTTAAAACGACGTGTTTGTTGTGGCGCAGGAATCCTGTAAAGAGCTTGCAAGCTTACTGGGTATTTTACTGCTGTAATAATAAACATATCAAACATATATTAGCGTACGATTCATGTCTACTGTTTCTCAGTTTTATGTTGTCTTGTTTGATAATTTTGTTTGAAGCTTTCGCTCGTGTGAAACATTGGTCACCTATGCTAATTTGTAAATGGCCGATTCAACGAATCGATGGATGTCTTACTCGCTAAATGAACACGCCGGCCCGGTGTATCCCACTCTCCCAAGGATCACAGCAGCAATCGCCCACGTATGTTGGCTCGGAACAAGGAAAACGATTGGGTTAAGCACCGTAATGCGATTGGCGGTAAAACCCTCTTAGTTTAATTGACGGAAGTTCTGACGTGCGTTTCAACTGTTGACATTTTTTCAAATAATATTTTCTATAATGGTAAGCGCACATGCGGTGCAGTGGTTAGCACAGTGGTTAGCGCACCGCTCTATGGACCAGACAACCAAAGTTCAATTCCTGGTCACGGCCAACATCATTTACGAGAGTGATATGAGAACTGGTTTCCTGGGTGCTTCCCAACCACCCCTCACCAACGCACAACTGAACCAGCGTGGTGAAGTATGGTCAAACAACGAACTGACAAAGCATGGGGGAGGTAGACCTTCATCCAAAAGTGGATTGACAAAGGGCGGCTACTATTTTATATAATAATGCTGACTTGGCAATTACTTTATTGCGGTGGCTTTTTATTTTTTTTACAAATGCAAACGTCAGTTTTATTAATGGCGATACTGGCCCTGGTAAAACTACACACTTAGGAGTTTTTAAAACAAACTTTAATTTCTAAGTGCGCGCCATCGATTCAGCACGAGAGCAGCACAATGATCGGTCAAAGCCCTCTGTCAAAACCACCCCATTGCTCTTTCTTCCGCTGCCAATCAAAGAAATGGCATTCGGAAAATGCACCGGTGGTGCTTGAACTGCAGAAGCCAATGTGCCTAAACGAACGACGTTTAATTAATGAGCACGGGTAGAGGATTTAAAACGGGTTCGACCAGTTTCCAGTACGCCGTGGACAAAGGAACACACGTCCACACACACGCGCGCGCCCAACGCCCATCGAACAATCATAACCTGACGAGTAAAGAATTTGCTTATTTTTTTTAAACGTGGGTTAAACGATGCATGAAGTTGTCCTGATGTAGGTTCTCACGGCTCGATTCATGATGGTTGCTCCTCAGAGCTGGTCTTTCGGGATAGCCGTATCGAGCCATATCCCTCTCTCCCTCGCGACGTTTTGCCTCCCACGTTGAAATCTTCATCAGACGTTATAGTTGTATGTGGAAACTGACCGTTTATAAAGGTGGCCGGCAAAGGGGGGTGGGGGGTGATCCCCCGAATGTATAAAGTTTTCCAAAGCTGTTATTTTGGGACAGCCGTGTCGAGTGTCCCCCTCTCTCGTTCGCGAGGTTTCACTTCCCACGCTGGAGGCATCTTCAGGCGATACTTGATGATGCCTCCAGCGCGAGAGAGGTGAAACGTCACGAAGGAGAGAAGGGGCACGCTTGACACGGCTATCCCGAAAGAACACAATTTTACAAAATTGGGGCTCGGAAACATTCGGCCCAGCAGCTTGACAGGTTGCACTCACAGAGGCAGAGTTGGCATAAAGTTCCGAGCTGAAAACCGAACAAAGTAATTGACCTCCTACGCAGTGTGACGCCGACACTGACAAAAAGTGGGAAAAGCCCGCCACCGGTTACTCGTATAAATATATAAACAGCGCTGTATATACATCCGCTTGACAAGTTCCAACACACGTGAAAGCTACGCGCGGGAAGTGGCTCACTCGGTTCCGCAGCTTGCCATCGTGATGAATAGGGTATGCGGAATGACAACACATACATCAAGATATGCCGCAACACAGCCGGTAGAAGCTAGTGGGCATCCAATCCTGCGATTGTTGATCAATTATGATCACATATTATTCTAAGGAATTGCGTGCGTCGAATCACGTGTTTGAGAATGAGTTACTTATGGCATGTGATGTGAAAAAAAATCCTATAAATTTCCCACATGCAGAATAGAACTTGACCACCGAACGCCGGTACAAAAGCCGACCAGCGCTTGCACCCACGAGCGATTACGATCAGGTTGCGATCAAGGCTTCCGCCGCGCCGATCAAAGCGGGTCCGCACGCAGACCCATAGTCGTCGCGAGACCGCTTCCAAAGCCCGCTGGCATCTCGACTCGTTCCGTTCAGCGGGACTTGACGGACAGCCTCGGGCCCACGGGAGCGGGGAGGGGAACGGGCCCCTGTCGCGTCCGTGGGGGGTTCCCGAGGAGGCAGTGGCGTGCAGAGGTTTGGTGATGCCCCGGGCCAACTCCGACTCCTTGATTGTATGGCCCCCAAGACTCACGTATAGATAGGGCCTAGTAACTGAGAAATGTGAGAAAGGAAGTCAACTTTGGGAACTGTAATTCATTCATAAAATGAGTTGTAAAGCAGTACTATAACGTGTGGATGCTCGTCGACAGGGCACAGTGCACGATGAAAACTAATGTCGATCGGCGTCGACAAGGCACTGAAAGAGTTAATCAGCATTACGCACAGTATTTACACGCAACGGGTTCTCTACCCGGGTCTCGCTTATTAAAACACGGATCCACATTCGCAACGGCTTGTGGGACTGTTTAATTTCACTCTTTGATTGGATGCCCCCCTGAAATGGATGCCCGGGGCCGTGGCCCCCTCTGCCCCCCCATCTCTGCACGCCACAGCCGTGAAGGCGGCTGTGTTCCGCCACACAAAGCCGCCGGCCACGAGAAGTGGGGAAACGTCCCGGGAGCTACCGGCGGCCCCGGTGGTCCCACCGCGCCGTTTGTCTGGAACACGGGGGGGGGTTTCTCTCCCCCCCCCTCTTTGTGAATTGTCTGAGAAATCCTGGCGGTGCCTGGGCGCGTGAAGGCTGTTTTCGCCGCCCCCCCCCCGTTTGTGGGAAACTCGCGAGAGCGATTGACGTGCGGGCGGCACAAGTCGCTCGACCCCCGGCGCGGCATGATGGGCCATGTTGTGCGTGTATGTGTGTGTGTGTTTGAGCGGTAGCTCGGTGGTTAGCGCGCTGGGATGTAAACCCGGGGACCCGAGTTGGAATTCCGCTCACGGCCAAGACCAAGTGTCTGTGTGCGTGTCCGTGTGTGTGTGTGTGTGTGGGGAGCGGCAGCGTCGTGGTTAGCGCGATTAGTTATGGAACCGGCAAGCCGAGTTCAGTTCCCGCTCACGGCAAACACTGCCTCTAGGTCGACTCAGTCTCAAATGAGTACCTGGTGCGGACATGGCACACACGCACACATACTCGCCACGCACCTGACCTGTGCAAGAACTTGCGTTATTGCAGTAATATGCTCCGGTCATTGTTCCCATGAACTTTACACCTTGATGTTTCCCGCCCATGCCTAGGACTCGTTCTACCAGATTAACCGTTTCCACTGAGTCCTTTGGTGTGTCCCGTCATCGTGCCGGACACAACGTGTCTCTTTTAACTTCTTTCCTCCAACCGATCCGACTGTGGAACTCCCTGTGGTTGAGTTCAAACGTGTGTTGTGTCGCAGGAATCCCACTTCTAGAGTTTTCAAGCTCACAGGGTATTTCCTGCTGGAATAATAAACATCTAGCTATCCTTCTCATCATCACTCTCTCTCTCCAAGTTCCTCTGACCTTACCCGAACTATGCAACGTGTTCCTAACCGCTGTACTATTATTGTTCTGAGTTGCTGACTGTGGAACTCGCAGCTTTGCTCATAGAACGCTTTATAGGTACTCTCGTTTGTTGCTTCCAACGTGGGAGGCGAAACCTCGCGAGGGAGAGAGGGAGATCGTTCAGTGACACGGCTATCCCAAAAGAACAGCTCTAAAGAGCAAACATCATGAATCGAGCCGTAAAAAAAACCTACTCTCGTTTATTGTCATTATTATTATCGAGCCAAATTGTCAAATACTGTGCTGGGCCCTATCTGGGTACTCTAACGTTAGCGTTCTCAGTCGCCGGCCGCGTCGAGCTGCGATGTCTTCTTGCTCGCGCTCGGCATCCCCGATTTAACAAAAAAAAAATAATCCAAATTAACAACAGTGTTCTATATAGCACAGCCGTGGAATTTTCTTATGCTGCTACGTAAAAAAAAAAAACCGGGCGGGGCAGCGTGCGATTTTTCCACACCTTCATCTGCATGAAAGCCACGAAGCCCATTGAGAAAAATTTTAATTAGTGACTTGGCGGTTGATTTTTTTTCTTTCTTAAAGCATCTTTTTTTCTACTTCTTCTCCTTCTTCTTCTTCCCACCCACCGAATTAGCGCAGCTTAAACCACCCAACCTGCTCGGCCGGCGTTAGGTGTGAAAGCGGCGATTTTTGTTCTGGTGCCCGCTCTGCTGCTGCCGCCGCCGCAGCCGTTTTAAGCGCGTTAATCCTCCGCATAATCCCGGCACCAGCATCCCTCTGGCAGGTGGCGGCAGCGGCGGCCGAAGGGACAAGGTTGTTCCCCACCCGCAGGACTCGCGCCACAAAGGTGGCCCCCCGCCAGGTATTTGTCTTGCGTTATAACAATACTCGTAAAAAGCGGTAAATCTTTTATTTCCCCCCCCTCTTCACCACCACCAGTCCGTCCGCCTCCGTTATTTATTTCTGTCTCTCTCTCTCGCTCGCCCTCTCTCTCTTTCGGTTATCCACGCCGCGTGCGGAGTTTTCACGACGGCGGCCGCCGGGGTTGGTGGCTCCGTGGCCGCTGGATTGTCGCGACGCACACCTGAGCAAACACGTACAGTGCGGCGATTGACGACGCGTCCCCCCCCCCCACCCCGTTCGCCGCGGGTTATTATTTTTTCTTGTTCTCACGGTCGTTGCCGGGCGCTGGCGGACGCGAGTCGGTCAGTTTGCGTTACAAGCTGCTAGGAACACGTTGAGCCTGTGTAGCTCTATTTAAACGGTTGTCCGGCGGGGAGGTGGAAAAAAGTTACATTTCAGGGCACCGGAGGGAATTTAAGTCGGCAGGACAATTAACCTACAGGCATTCTATGGGTCTTCTTATTTGCGATTCTTCGAAGCACGATGGTCAGCCTCTGGACATCGTTGTCTTTCATCTCGGCCTCGAAGTGTTTGGTAGAATTTGCAGGCAATACCAAGTATTCTATGGGTCAGTCGGGTAGAACGATAGCGCGGTGAGTAGCGCTGCTGCCTCACAGCAAGAAGGACCCGGGTTCAATCCCAGCTGGGTGCCGTTCTGTGTGGAGTTTGCATGTTCTCCCCGTGCCCACCTGGGTTGTCGCCGGGCACTCCGGTTTCTTCCCACAGTCCAAAGACATGCTGCCGCATAGGTTAATTGGCCTGCTGATTAAATTGCCCCCGCGGCACTGATGGACTGGCGTCCCATCCTGGGCATATCCATGCCTTTCGCCCTGTGTCTGCCGGAATCGGCTCTGGCTGATTGCAACCCTGTACAGGATTAAGCAGTTTCTGGCTATGACTGAATGAATCTACGGGTCAGTGTTAGTCTACAGGGTGGTCCAGATGTCTTGTGACCCCCCCCCACTGAATTGATCCTTCGGTGGCGAAGCGGCGCGCGTGTTTGAAGACGCGCGCGTGACCGAGTCGCGGCCGCGACGCGGGTGCGTGCGTTCCCCCGATACAAAAAAAAACAAAGACAAAGATCCCCCGTGTAGCCTTAACAGACTGTAGGGGCAAGTGCCGTTAGTGAGCACCTATGAAGGTCGACACGGCACACGAGGGGGTGGGTGACCAGCACCATGCGCGGCCGCCTTTGTCTACCTAGCGGCGATGTATACACACCGCACTAGGTACTCATTTGAGGCTGAGTCGACCTAGGGGAGGCCCATGACCGGTTCGGAAAATCGTCACTTGGTGTTGGCCGTGAGCGGGATTCGAACTCGGGTTGCCAGGGTTTGCAGCCCAGCGCGCTAACCACTGAGCTACCGCTCCAACGATACACACAGACGCGCACACACACACGTACGTCGACACAGGCGCACGCACAGTGGCATTCACGCGCAGACACGCACGCACGGCAGCTACCTGCTGAGCTCCGCATTCACTCCCACCCCTCCCCTCTCACCGCCACCAACACCGCAACCCCCACCCCTGGCGGCCAACCCCAGCACCAAACGCATTCTTGTTGGGGTTTTTTTTTTGTTAACCTCCTTCCCATAATCGTTTAACATGCAGCTTAACGGCGCAAGATTCAGGAGGCGTTTGTTAACACCATTGTCCCTCGTTAATTGCGGCCCCCAGTTTCACCAACGGCCACCCCTACCCAGTTGCTCCCTCGGCAACGCGGGCACAAGCGCCTCTGATGACGCGGTGGTCACCTGCGCTCGGCCCAGCGTCAGAGTTTGCCTTCCTCACGGCCTGCCTGGGCACCTGACACGGCCGTACCAGCTCGCCGGGCAAAGGGGCAGCGTCTTAGGGGACGCTGGCAGATTTTTGCCGCTCTTAAGATTGCCAGTTTCACGACTTTTCAGTTGTATTCGAAGCAGCCTTAATCATTTATGTTTTGTTGCTTTGGTTTTTTTCTTGGTTGTTTTTTTCTTTCGTTGTTGACATGCCCGTTCTCTCCGCGGCCCTTGTGCAGCGCTTTGTGACCCTCGAGTGAAAGGCGCTCTATAAGATGCTATTATTATTATTCCGCGAGCCGCCACGCGTACGTTGCCCGCCTCGCGAGCGGAGCGGCCCCACCGCGTCGACGCCGTGATCCGTAAAAAGCGAGCCTAACGCCGATCCCCCGGAAAGTGGCGCGTAGATTTCCGCGCGAGCGTGCCGTGTCACCACGAATAAGTTTTCTGTAGGGAACTCCCGGCACGTGGAGCGGAACGTCGGACATCGTGCGGGAGACCGCGCGGGATAACCCGAACAAACGCCGGAGACAAATCAACCCCTACCTGTGAGATAACGCGACCAGTTAGCGGGTTTCCGTGTCGCTTGTTTTTTTTCATTCAAATCGGTGCCGTTCATTTGAATAAAGTTGAAAAACGGATAGGTCGGGCAATACCCTGGCTCGCCAGGAGAAGGCGATACGTGAAATGCAGACTTTCCTCCCACGAGTAAAGTCTCATCAATGTGCTGAAAACACCTTAATATATAGAGGACCAGAGAGCTTAAAGGGAAATTTGCCACCGGTTCACTGCCCGGTTCTTTTTACTGCTTGTATGTGGTTCTTGGCGTCTCTTAGTTGTTCTCTCTTTATTCACGAGTCAGCGCTATTGAATGAATGACAAAAATAACAATATAATTTCGAACACGCCACGCATATTCCACGTATGGTCATGAAGCAGACACGGAGGCGCGAGGAAACCACAGAGAGTAGGGGAGTCAGCCAGGCGGTCAGCCGGTGCCAACCAGACAGACACTGCTTTCTATACACTCTGATGTCATCGGTCAATTCATAAATAAGTGTGTTTTTTTTAGTTGTGGAAGGAAACCGTAGAACCCGACCCGGACCCCCGTCCTCCATCACTACGTCAGACAGACAGCACCACACCGGGCACAGTTACCGGCTGTTGGCCGAAGGCGATTTCTCCGCTCGATTGTCACCAAGCCTAATTTGCCAGGGAGAGAGCGGCCGGGCCAGGTCTGCCCCATTATCCGTCGCCCCCATCGCGACGCAGCTCCGCGTCGAGCGTCAATCCATCCATCTATTTTCAGAAACCGCTTAATCCTGTACAGGGTCGCGGTAAGCCCGGCAGACACAGGACGCAGGGTAGGACTATACCCAGCATGGGACGCCAGTCCATCACAGGGCATCGGGGGAAATTTAGTCCCGCAGACCAATTAACCCTATGGAGCAGCATGTGCGGAATCTGAATGACGCCCGGCAAGTCCCGCACGCACGCACGCACGCGTGCGTGCGTGCGGGCAAACACGTACGCACAACGCACGCGCTCTCAGACTTACGACGTGCGACGTACACATAAAAACAACAAAGATCCCCCGTATAGCCTTGAACAGACTGTATGGTCGAGTGGCGTTAGCAAGTAGCACCTATGAAGGTCGACCACGCCAAGCGAGGAGGTGGGTGACCAGCACCACGCCCGGCGATGTTTACACACCGTACTCTGTACTCATTTGAGGCTGAGTCGACCTAGGGGAGGCCCGTTACCGGTTCAGAAAATTGTCACGGGTGTTGGCCGTGAGCGGGATTCGAACTCGGGTGGACAGGTTTTTAGCCCAGCGCGCTAAGGACTGAGCTACCGCTCCTCACGTACAAAGACAAACACCCCCCCCCCCACCCCCGTATAGCTTTAACGCAACTCGCGTTTATTAGCGAGCAGCACCTACGAAGGCCAGTATGGCACATTAAGGGGGTGGGTGGCTAACTCCACGCCCGGGCAGCCTTTGTCTCACCTAGAAGACCTCGGGTTCGATTCCCGGTTCGGGTGCTGATCAGGTTACGTGTTCTGACTAAATTGCACTGTGATGTTGGAACCTGCTTACCCCGTCCCGCTGGACAACTGTTTAAACGAGCTACATCGCTCAACGTGTTCTTTTAGCTTAAATAAAAAAACTGACTGTCTGACTTTTACACACCACAGCAGGTCCTCATTTGAGATTGAGTCAACCCATCGGGGAAAGTCGAACTCTAGTGATGGACGTGATGTGTTGGGTACGTTAAAACATATACAAGACAAAAACAAGCTTTGTGATTTCAATGTTTATGATATTATTATTATAACTAGTGGTACCAAACACATCCATAAAAAAAACCACTCGAAAACAATTTGTCATTTTCTCAAATAATAGACCGCTGGCATTTTAAGTGCGGCGAGGCGCAGGGTAGCATGTGTTTGTAATAATTTTTTTCTCTTTAGCGCCGATGGAAGTCGATCACCCGATAGACCCCGTTCTTTATCTGCCGCCCTATTTATCGCCTCTCGTTTCTTGTGTCACAATGGGAATGTGCGGCCGGATACAGAGTCTTCTGCACGTGGACTATCGAAGCATTTTCTTCGCAACTTTACGCGTTGCTATTTCTTTTTACCGCGATTGCTGTCCCACACTGGAGCGCGCTGTCCCTTTGAGGACATTCTGTAGCAATGCCGCTCAGCGTGTTGTTTGTTTCTAAGAGCACAAATCTGGAGATGTGCAACACTGTGGTGCTGGAGGATTTAATGCCCACAGGCCCAGCAGCAGCCATCAATTACACAAACATAAACAACTCTGCATGCACTGTGTGAAGAATGTTAGGCATTTCAATAAATAAGCAGACTTTAATAGACAGAATCTACTGGATAGTTTGACCAAGACGGCCAAGCCTCGTGTCAGGTTTTGATTTGCAAGCAACGTGCCGTGTGTGTCCGTACACGATTGTCGAAACAAGAATTACACGAAGCGATAGGTTATAAGGTTGTGATTTACTCATAACTGGCAGGCGCTTTCAATTTAAAATAACAAACTTTCAGTGGGCCTTAGATATAAAAAAAATTCCATCCATCCATTTTCAGAAACCGCTTAATCCTGTACAGTGTCGCGGTGAGCCGGAGCCTATCCCGGCAGGCACAGGGCGCAAGGCATAACTATACCCATGATGGGACGCAAGTCCATCACAGGGCACCGGGGGCAATTTAGTCAGCAGGCCAATTAACCTATGCAGCAGCATGTCTTTGGACTGTGGGAGTAAAACTGGAGCGCCTGGCGAAAACCCACGTGGACACGGGGAGAACATGCAAACTCCACACAGAAAGGCACCCGAGCCGGGATTCGAACCCCGTGCATTCTTGCTTGTGAGGCGGGAACGCTTCTCACCGCTACGCCACCGTGCCGCCCCATTCCCACAACGCGCGTGAAATATTCAGCAAGGCGCCTTCCCAGCAGCACCATCATCTCACCCCGCGCGTTAAACCCTTACAGACGCTCAACGACAAGCCGCCGCCTTCATCCCCGGCGACGCTCGCGCAACGCGCCACCTTCCATCGTTCACGCCTCGCGGCGCCGTCGCATCCACGGAGGCCGCGGCCCTCGCCGGGACCAACGCCCGCCCGGCCGCCCGCCCCGAGCCTGACAAAGCCGCGCGGGGGTTAATTGCGACTCCCCCCGACGACCGTTAAATATTTGGTCTCATTAGCCCTAGTTATGCCATAATATAATGTACACGAGCGGTGGGAGAGCAACGACGCAGTTGCCACTCTGTTAGTTTTGCCGCATAGAATATTAATATCAGCGTCCCAGGGGTCAGCGGACCAATTTAAAAGGGGCCCCCTGTTCTATACGAGTCATTCAACCTGATCAGAAGCCCGTCGCGTCGCATCGCCGTCAAAGTACATTCGTGCTCGCGCTGCGTGCGCGCCGCGCGCTAAATGAGACTTTTGTTCGCACGCGCTTCCCAGATCGGCCTGACAATGCCTGACCTAGTTAAGACACAGATGTGCGGTGCCGGCCCTGAGTGGCCGGGCGAGCGAGTGGCCGGGCGAGTCGCCGTTGCGCGCGTTTGCGTAGGTACGCCGCGCTGTCGCCCCGAGCGCGGAACGCGTCGCGCGGGGCCATTAAGCGAGCGGCTTTGTTCGCGGGGCGGGCGGCGGCTGCGATGAAGGCCGCGGAGATTCGCCGCTCCGTCCATTCATTCATCGGCGGCGATGAGATTTGAGCGGACGCGAGGGGTTTGCAGGCGCTGGCCGGCCAATCGACGGCGGGTGACAGGCTTGCAGCTCGCTACTTTTGTCCAACGGGGGATGCGCTTGTCACGTCACATGATCGTAAATAATATTCCTTACGTTAAAGACGCTTGCGCGGGTGCAGCGATGGCGGTGTGATTAGCACATTGTGCTGTGAACCCGCTGACCTGAGTTCTAAACTTGACAACGGCTAACATCGGCGGAAAGTCATAACTTGACGAGTCGTAGGTCCCCAATGAATGGCTCAGCAATTAATTCGCTTGTTATTAGTCGTATTAATGCACTTCGAAGCCAAGCTGAAAGACGACGATGTCCAGAAGCTAGCCATCGTGCTTCGAAGAATCGCAAAGAAGAAGATGCATCGGTACGACTAAAGTTTAGCCAACTTAGACGATAACGATTTTTGTTCCGTCCAGTGAACGATCTAAAACATCGGAATTCACCCAACGCTCTCCTGCAGCGCGTCTCTGTGGTTTCAGACTCAAGCGAGGCAACAGATTTGTGAACAAAAAAAAAGAAGAAATAAAATAGTGAAGTAAAAGTCGAGACATCCCGCAGAACAGATCTGCTCGGAACATAGGGACAGAACTGAGCCGCTCTTGCTCAAGGAAAGCACGCTGCGTTACTGCGTCCCAGAATATTCCCAGGCGGGGATGTTAGGCAATGGTAGACAGTGAACGGTGGTGGTGGCTGTGGTAGGTGGTGGGTGGCAGAGCGCGGGAGGGCGAGCAATCGGACGAGAGGGTGAGTGAGTGAGCGAGCGACGCTGCCGCCCCCTCTGCCTCACATGTCGCAAGCCGTGTTTAGAAACCAACAAGCAACGCCCGCCGCACCGAACGTGTTTACTCGGCTGCCTTCTCACACAAGTCGTCGCACAATGCAGAGGCAACAGAAAACACATAAATTATTGCGATGCTTTAATGCCCGGCTCTGGTTTTTTTTTTTACTTTTGCAAGTACCGTAGTGTGTGTTTTTCCGCTTTTCTCGTTGGGAGATTCTTTTTTAAGTATCAACGGCCGTCGAGCAAAAACAAACTTTCTCAAGTGGTCAAACTAAACAATATTGGTTTCCTCCGAAGGTTTTTTTTTTTTACGGGTTAATTACCCAATTAACGTCCCGGCTTCCAATCCTGATCCGTCGTTTCACATCGCCCGCTGTACTCGCGAGAGTCGCCGTTTGCTCGCTAAGGAAACGTTCAAATATCGTCGGCAGTTCTAGCCTCGTCGTTACATTTTTCAAAGCGACCCCATAATTGCCTTCTCCGGTCAGAGCAAATATATTGGCCGCAAAGTCTTCCTTCTCCCCACCCGCACAGCGCCAACACCCAGCCCCCCCCGTCTCCTCCTCCTCCTCAGGCGATCAAAGCGGAGACGCGTTTCATTTAAAGCGGAGACATTTTAGCACACACTCGCGGCTTTCCCCGGAGCTGATCGCGGCGAGTACGCGGGGCCCGGTGCGTCCCACGGAGGCCGCGACGTTCATTCTCGACGTAACAATATCCAAAGTGCCGCGGCACAGGGGCGCGCAGCCGACGACCGAGGTGACACAAACGCCCTCCGAACGGCCGCCGAGCGGCTGAAAAGCAGATGTAAATATCGCACAGCTGTGTCTGTTCCTGTAGACCAGCCTCCAACCCAACTTCCCCCCCCTCCCACCTGTGGCCGTTTATTTGCGTTCGTAATTACCTTCCACCAGCTGGCTCTTTCTTCCGCCTTGGCGAAAAACTTGCGTGGCAAGTCGTTGCGAACACACGGGAGGTGCGAGCTTTTTAATGTCTTTGCCACTCATTGGAGCGTTCCTCCCCCGCCTCACCACCCCCCAACTCGTTCCCACCTCGTTCGGATTTTTTTTAAAACGTTTTTTTCCCAGGGGTGAGCCAATTGCCCCACCATCGACGACTCGCGTGCGTACGTACGCAACGTGGCACACGCGCGCAAACACCGGCGCTCTCACGAACCCCAATTCACACCTACACTGGTCTTCGAGGGAAATACGTCGGGCTCGTTGCCCGGTTCTCGGGGGTAATCCGTGGAGCGCACGAATAAAAGGAAATAAATTTGAGGTAACCCTGTTCGCGCCGCTCAAAAAACACCGCCGTAAGAATTCTACTACCAAGAAGAAGAAGAAGAAAAAAGAATTTACCCAACAGTAGAGGGGAGACAAAAGCGCATTGTGGCCGGTCAACCTTGGGTCCTTTTTTCCCATTATTTACCGCGGACCCCGGCCGCTTACCCAACCTGCCGTGGCCAAGGCCGTGATTTTTTTTTGACGGGCGAGCAGAAGTGAGCGTTGGTCGGGGCGGCACCGCCGGGGCATCGCCCACGCACGGGCGTTCGTTCGTCGTCCGCCAGAGTTATTTGAGGTCAAGTTTATCGTTTCCATGGGCGCGACGTTTTGCGCAAGGTCTCTCGCGACACAACCCCGCGGAATCGGTGTGATGCTGCGACCCTTGCTCGTTTGACAAGGATGCTGCGACGCTTGCTCGTTTGACAAGGATGCTCCGACCCTTGCTCGTTTGACAAGGATGCTCCGGCCACTCGCCTCAACACAATCCCGCACTCTGCGCAGCTCATCACGGCACCTACTTCACGCACCGCGCTCACGCACAACGTTCACGCACAACGCCGATTCTCGGTCGCGGCACCCACAACCTGGAACAGCCTGCCACATCTATTACGCGAAACGCAGTCCCCCACAACCTTCAAACAACTTTTAATAAGACACCTATTCACCAATTCACGACAAACCGACTGAGCCAGGCTCCGAGCCTCTGAATCAACGGATGCAACGCCCCGGAGAAAATGCGCAGGTTATAAATATAGCAATATTATTCAGTGCAGGGCGACGCGATTAATTTAAGCTCACTTGTAAAACAACAATGAAACGTTGCTAAACGACAAACGGGGAGGCTGCCGGGCAGCGACAACGGATTGTTCTTGCAATCCAGCGGTTGCAACGATTCGATCTCCCAGCCCTGGAGTTGAATCGATCGACACGTTTCTTAAACTATGTATGCATATGTCGAGCTCGTCGCAGAAGTCGTGTTCGGTGGGGTAAATTGTGGGAACTCCTTCCAAGACGTATGGGCCGGCATAGAAATATTCTGTCGTGGAGCTCTTTAGAGTGCCCTCTGGTCGGGAATATTCCACCAGTAGCGGCACCTTTACATAAACGCACTGCACTGTTAACCCGGTGACCTAACTTTGATTCCCGACCCCACTGATAACAACAGTGCTAATATAACCCGACCTGAACCTGTGCTTCCCACTTCACCAATGCACACTGACCATTATGGTCAACGTGGTGAAGTACAGTCAAACACCCTGCACAGGTGACACGGCGTGGGGAGGCTTGCATCCAGCCGTGGATTGAGCCAACGCTTCAAAAAAAGAACAAAACTTTTTCTGTTTAAACTCAACGTGTTATGCTACGGGACAATGGCAATCTGTTCCCCAGCAAGATTTCAGAATTATTTGTAAGTGGCTATAAGACTGCCAGTCAAAATCCCATCGCGAAATCTTCAAACCCGTTACTACCGAAGGCGAACGAAACAACCGAAAATATTATTATTATTAGCCTAATGTACCTTTATTGGGAGCGCGTGCAAATAAAAAAAACGACGATTTACAAGGAAACGCACAATTAGCAAGAAAATGCGCACAAAATGCTTTCTCTTGGGCCGGTTTTTTTTTTTTTGCCACCCGAGATCATTCAAGACCACCCGGCGCTTGGTACGATGCCAGTAGGGCCACCACCACAATCCCACCTCCCCAGCATCACCCACCCACGAGCTCCCCTCCTCCTTTTCCCAAGCCCCGCCAACTCCAGCTCCCCAACCCACACACCAAAGTAAACAGCCCCCCAACCACCTCTCCCATTTACCCTGCAAACCACCACCAGCGTGCCCGCCCGCCCCCCAACCCAAAATTTACCCACCAATCTCACCCCCAGCCTGAGCCATCACAACCGAACCACATGCCCAACATGTGGGGGTAGTGGAGGGGGCGGTGGTGGTCATCCCGACCGTCCCCAAAAAAAAAAAACCCCACCACCAACATCCCAGCACGCACTGCTGAGCTCGCTCGCCGCCACCTCGCAGCTCATTAGGGATATTTACAAGCCGCCGGCGGTGATGTCCCCACACGCTGCCGGCAGCAACGGGACAAAGCGCGGGGCCAGGGGTGAGACAAATAGGGGAATTAGCGAGGCGCCGCGCGCATGCGTGGAACCGTCGAACAGCGTCAACGTTGGCATCGTGGCGTCGACGGCGAACGGCGGTGGGCCTCACGTTCGCTCGTTACAAGTACCCGCTTAAATCGCGTACGCGGTCGCGGTGAGCCGGAGCCTATCCTGGCAGATACACGGGGTAAGATACAGGATTGGGATGCCGGTCCATCGCAGGGCACTCTGGGCCGGTTTAGTCGAACGGCCGATTAACCGAGGCAGCGTGTGGCTTTGACCTACGAGAGGAAATAGGAGCACGCAGAAAAAAACCCACCCAGATACGGGGAGAACGTGAAAACTCAAGATGGAAAGCCACCAGAGCTAGGACCCGGGACCCTTCTTGCTCCGCAGCCTCCTGTACGCGCTGTAAAACGTATTGCGAGCAAATAAACAAGCCGGCAGGAAGATTAGTATCGTTTAGGAAAGTTAATTTAAACAATTTTTTTTTCTATGAAACTCGAAATTTAAGGTTTACACAATGTCTGGACGGGAGAATTGTGGGGTTTTTTTTAACGACTCGCTCAGTCGTCCCATTTTTCTCAGAATAGTTGTCCTCACCCCTCCGCCATCCCCTGTGACCGGCAGACACGATCTCCCTCCATCAAGTCAAACCAAGCCAGCTGGTGGACGCTAACTCGGTGCTCCTCAGACAGACGAGCTTCGGGGCCTGGGCCTACTCCAGCGGCCCACAACACCCGCGTCCTTGCAAGCCAAGCCAAGTCGAGCCGAGCTGGTGTGGAGCCGGGGCGAGCCATGCCAGGCCGGGTCTAGCCAAAGCCAAGCCGGGTCAGCCCAAGCCAAGCCAACCCAAGCCAGCCCAAGCCAACCCAAGCCAGGTCAACCCGAGCTGGGCCAAGTCAACACAGGCCAAGCTCCAAACCAAGCCAAGACAAGTCAAGGTCAAGCCAATCCAAGCCTGTGCCTTCCGTGCTGGCTTCGGGGACTGGGCCTGCTCCGGCGGCCTACCACACCCGCGGCCTTGCGGGCCAAGCCAGGTCAAGTCGGGCCAAGCTGATGTGGAGCCAAGCCGGGCCATGCCAAGCCAAGTCAAGCCAGGGCCGGGCCGCGTCAACCCAAGCCAAGCCAAGCTCCAAGACAAGTCAATCCAAGCCAAGTCCTTCCATGTGGGTGCCGACGCTGGGGTCTGGGGAATTGGCGGCGCGTTCTGATGCAGCGGCTACTCTCGGACCAAACAGTGTGGCGTCTTCATGGTTTCATGCTCGTTTTTTTTTTTTATCACGTCTTCATCAAGTAACAAGTATTAGCCGTCGGTTTCTGCGAGTCATTTGCAGAACGACAGTAAACAACGCCGGAGTCTGAGAGAAACGGTATTTCGATTCTCTGTATGTCCTGTACATATGGTAGAGTTGACATATAAAGTTGAATTGAATTGAATCCCCTGCCCATCGTCCGACGGTCTCTCCACACCACGCCAACGCCCTTCTCCCATTCTCACGTACGATTGGTTGTATCGCAGGAATTCCACTTCAAGATCTTGCACGCTCGCTGGGTATTTTCTGCTGTAAAAATATACGTATATTTCTCTCACAGTCGTTTCAGCCTGTCGCCAAGTTCACGCGAACCGCACAAACGTAACGGAGTTTTCAGCGGTGTGGCGAGTGGTGAAGCTATCGAGTGTGTGCGGGCCGTGCAGCTGCACCGGTGCGGGCAAAAATGGGGATCGTTTCATTCCACCGCACCAGGGCTATAGGGCCTATGCCAAGGACGCCTTTGCCGAGCACCACCAGAGAGGTTCGTCGGACCTGAGGTCAAACCACGCCGCGTGCAATTGTACAAAATGTAATCAGTCGGCTCGCATCCACCGGATTCGACACGTGCGTTGATGACCGATACGAACCGAATGCAATTTTAACCGGAATGTCGTTACATGCCAGCCTAATATCACGTGTACATCACACGACCCGGCTTATCCTTCGCGCCCCCCACAATAATTCACACGGTCACCGAGCGGCAAACCATCCCTTCACACGCACTCCAAGCCAACCGACCGCCCCCTTTGCCCCCAATTTCCCCAAAAGCTAGGGCCGTGCTCTGCTCGCTCACTCGCACGCACGCACGCCTCCCTCCTCTCCCGCAATTAAACGATCGGCGAATGTCCCGACATTCCAGGCCACCCCAGAATGGGGCGGCCAAGACGGCACGGGAAGGACCACCCCGCAAGGCCGCAAGGACCCGCTGCGCCCGGCCGCACACACGTGTTACCGGCTCTAAAGACGGAGAGAAGGAAGGGGGCAAG
>JAZEWU010000007.1:5179241-5202459 GCA_036362915.1 Geotria australis | reverse complement strand
TTCTTGTGCTTCATTGTTGATTGCTTGATTTGGATTGGCGTTGTTTCCCCCTCGTGTCTGTCTCTCTGTCTTTCTGTCTCTGTGTCCCTATGTCTCCCTGTCTCCCTCCGTGTTTGTCTTTAAGGAAGTGACGGCCATCTTAGGGGACGCTCGCATATTTTTGCCGCTCTTAAGATTGCCAATTTCACGACCTTTCAGTATATTCGAAGCAGCCTTAATCATTATTTTTTTAGTTCCTTTGGTTTTTTATTTATTTACTTTTCATTGTTGACATGCCGTTCTCTTCGCGGCCCTTGTGCAGCGCTTTGTGACCCTCGGGTGAAAGGCGCTATATAAAACGCTATTATTATTATTATCATTATCAGAAATCACTACGAAGTGAAATTCCAGTAAGACAGTCATCTCATCCTGTCCTGTCTACCTGGATCAGAGCCTATGTGTTTTTCTTTTTGCCACCGAACATCTTGTGAGGAGATCGGTCTGGCCGGTCTCTCCACCATCAATAAGGAGCCGGAGCTATCGCTGACTAATCACACCCTTCTCTGCCCTCTAAACAGTCAACACCGCCAGGACACTGCTGATTGGGACGCGAGACACGGCGGGCTGGGGGATTGGTGTGGTGTGATCGAACAGAGAAAAACGATTAGCGTTATTAAAGTACACACACGTACGCTGCGTCATCATGCCACCGCGCTGTGCCAGGTCTGTCTTTATTAAATACGCTTTAAACGGAAGCTGTGTGGCGATATTTGTTTGCCAGTCGTTCACGTTTTACTTCCAGACGGTCTCGTTCGGGAATCTGCATCTAGCAGTGCACCACCCTGTGTCGAGAGAACGGCTCCGGAAGATGAAGTCACTTAACTAAGTTTGACGTGAATACCGATATTATGCACAATAAAGTACTCTTGGGTTATTATGTTCACAGAGCGTATTTTGAGGTCCCTTCAAATGCATCTGAAAACAAACAATGTTTCTCATGTGTCAATCAAACTGAAATATAATAACCTACCACTTATAACACGCGGTGCAGAATTCGTTCACGAGAGAGGCGGGGGAGAGGGAAGGCAGCCACTACCAACATTGGCCAGACACTGCATGGTCTATATATTAAGATGTTAACGGACAAATATTGGGTGTATTATTTTCGCTATGGGAAGAACCCGGAGTACCCGGCAAAAACCCATGTGGACACGGACAGAACACACAAAAAAGCACCCGATCCAGGAATCGAACCCAGGGGATTTTTTTGCTGAGGCGCGAGTGTTACCACTGCACCAAAATTCTGCCAAATGAAGTGAAAATCAAATACAATATCATTGTTTTGCTGTTGTCATGAGTGGCTGCTCAGGTTCAAACCCCGGGCCTCGGCTCTGCCACCTCAATATTAATATGTCTAAGCACTAAACAGCAAATTGGTATTTTATCTTAAAACTATTGCACCAGATAGACACGCACGGTATGTGTTTTTAAAGCCTTTCACTGTCATCCAACAGTACACGAAAGCCACGTAAGCACATTAATTATTTATAAAGGCTAAAATTCCCAAGCTCGTCAATTTTGTAATTCGATAACATGAAAGGAACCTTAACATTTTAATCCGACATTACTGCGATTGCACGGATTTAATTCGTGAAAACTCTCTCGAAGAATGCCAGCAATTATTACGCAATCTACCCGGCCAGTGGGTGGAATAGTGGCACAGCGGTTAGGGCACTGCACAACGCACCCGGTGGCATACGTTTGATTCCCAGCCACAGCTGATTCCCAGCCAGAGTGACATCTGAACTGGTCCTAGGCAGCTCCTTTGACCAACTCCCAATGACTAAGTATGGTGAAGTATGGTCAAACAACCCCCACGAGTTCCGCGATATGGAAAAGCCTTAAACTAGCAGTAGAGCAGAATCACTGTGTGTCATCTCAGGGCCTTCATCCAGCAGTGGATAGACAAGGGGCTTTACATTACTATATCTTCAAACTCCCCCGCCTCTGCGTCCACATGGCACAGCGGGCAGGCAGCCCGCTCAACCACTCAATAATTCAGACCGTGTGAGACTGTGTCTGTGCGTCCGCATGGCGCAGTGGTTAGCGCGCTGCGCTACGACCCAGGCGAACCCGAGTTCGATTCCCGCCCACGGTCACTGACACCAGGGACGATTAACTGAACCGGTCCTGGGCCTCCCGTAGATCAACTCGGACTCAAATTATTATCTGGTTGCTACATGTAAACATCGCCACTCGGGAGAGAAAGACGGTCGGGCGTGGTAACTGACCATCCACCTCTTCGTGTGCTGACCCGGCCTTCACAGGCGCTCGCTAACGGCACTTGCCCCACAATTCTGTTAAGGCTACACGGGGGATCTTTGTCTTGTGAGCATGAGCGAGCAAGTGAGCGAGCGAGCTGGAGGACAGCCACCGGCAGCGTCCGCTGCACCTGCATTCATCCGGGTTTCATCAGCGCGGGGCGTTTTTTTTTTAACGAGGGACAAACGCCCTGCAACCGTTTGGCTGTCCTATTGAAGGCAGCCGTCACAGGTTATTGTGTGTGTGTGTGTGTGTTGTAACCTTCACAATATTGACCAAGGTGGGAGAAAAAGCCTGGAAAGGCAATGCGGGGGGGCATTGCCTTTCCAGGGGAAGGAGAGGAGAAGGACAGGGTTTTCCTGCTGAACTCAGCGCCACTGCTAAATCACTGCAGGTATGACATCACTTTGCCACAGAGGACCCCCCCCCACGCCCCCCGTTTGAAGGTGGGGGCCAGCACTGCAATGCCCGCAGAGGCACGCGACGCCAACGCGGCACTCAGCCCCGCACAGAGAGCCATCGCCCGCCTACAGGCGTCCGACAAGTTCGACTCCACGTCTCGCTCTGCGCGTCTGCGTAGCACACGCGTGTGCTTACGGTAGACTGCGGTGGAGAAATACAACGATAATTTCAGGCCCTGTGTTAATCGACTGCTGGATGAATAAGGGACGAGTGGGTCGCAGGAGTTTAGTTTTTAGCACGGCGTGCGTTGGTGAGCGAGGGCATCACGTCACCGGTACGGATATCGCTCAGCACTAATGTGAGCGGTGGCTAAGAATTGAACTGGGGTGCCCGGGTTAATAGCAACATGAGGCCAGCACTGCATCGCCACTGATCCATCGAGTCGTTTACAAATGACAGCAATCAGGTTTTTTTTTGTTAACTCACACGACCGTAATTTGGCGTGTGTCTTTGCATCTTTGTTCTTGTGCTTCATTGTTGATTGCTTGATTTGGATTGGCGTTGTTTTCCCCTCGTGTCTGTCTCTCTGTCTTCCTGTCTGTGTGTCCCTGTCTCCCCCTCCCTCCCTGTCTCCCTCCGTGTTTGTCTTTAAGGAAGTGACGGCCATCTTAGGGGACGCTGGCAGATTTTTGCCGCTCTTAAGATTTCCAGTTTCACGACCTTTCAGTATATTCGAAGCAGCCTTAATCATTTATTTTTTGTTTTGGTTTTTATTGGTTGATTTTTTCTTTCGTCGTTGACATGCCGTTCTCTTCGCGGCCCTTGTGCAGTGCTTTGTGACCCTCGGGTGAAAGGCGCTATATAAAACGCTATTATTATTATTATTATTATAGCACCAAGAGGGATCTTGTACCTATTTGGGTACAGCCGAGAGCTTGTACATTTTGCTTTGAATATTATGCTTTTGGTTTTGAGGATGTTGATGAGCAGGGTAATCAGATCAGTCCTAAGCCTACGCACCAATGTACACGGTTTAGTATTCTCACAAGCGTAACACGGAGAACAGAAAATCTTTAATGGAAAGTCACTACAAATGTTCCAAATTAGAGCTAATCCACCTTATCTAGACAAATATACGACCTGAATAGTCAAGAGATCAATACGTGAAAAAACTGGAGTGAAGCCTCATTGCTTATAGTGCAGAGACAATTAAACATCCTCAGAAGTTCCGCCTGCTTTAAGAACATTACACCAACTTTTTGGTCTAAAAGAGTCACTCGGAACTGTCAGATCGATGCCAGCCATGCGGATTTTGTTCCGTTCGTTAAACAAACATCGTTCGTGGTGTATTAAAAAAAAAAGTAAGTTATAGGGTCGTCAGTTACATTTACAATTTTTTTTTTAAAATAAATTGTCACTCGCCGCTTCCTTGGGCGTGCATTGGCCGCCGCGCTGTTAGCGCAGTAACGCGTGGCAAGTGTCCCCACCAAGGTCGTGGTTATGTGTTCACTGCTCCCCCCCACCACCACCCCCTCACACACACACCCACACACATATACAGGCAAAGCTCCCCCGTATAGCCTTAACAGCCTTTTGGGAAAAGTGCCGTTAGCGAGCGACTATGAAGGTTGACACGGCACACGAGGGGGTGGGTGACCAGCACCACTCCCGGCCGCCTTTGTCTCCCTAGTGGCAACGTTTACACACCTCACCAGGTACTCATTTGATGCTGAGTCGTCCTAGGGGAGGCTCAGGACCGGTTCAGAAAATCGTCACTGGGTATTGGCCGTGAGCGGGATTCGAACTCGTGTGGCCAGATTTGTAGCCCAGCGCGCTAACCACTGGGCCATCGCTCCCCACACAAGGAGACACACACACACACACGCACGCAGACACAGGGACACCCTACACACACACACAGAAACCACACACACACACAGACACACGGGCAGACGCGCGCACGAGAATCGATCGTGGCCGCTGGGTCCTCGTTACTCATGCAGTCTCCGCGTCGCAAACTAACGGGGGAATCTATACGCGAGTCCGCCACACGGGCTGTGTCGAGCTACCCGCCACTGATGGGGGCTCACGGAGAGTGGGACCTAGAACGCGGGGGGGGGGGGGCATGGAGGTTGAGGGGCCCCGGCGTTGTCTATTTCCCCAGCGAGCGGTGCTCAGTCGCAGCCTCATTTAATTGCATCGCAATTAGTAAACATGCCGTCCTGAGTTTGTGGCCGCAACGGGAACTTGTCAGACTACATTTGGTTAATTTTAATGGGTTATTGAACAGCCCGCCGCGGTAGCAGCAGCAGCAGCAGCGACGGCAGCAAACACCGGGTGTCTGCTGTATGCTAATGGGCGCGTGCGTTTGTAAAGGATACAGCGTACATTTAACTCGAAGGCTTTCATGACCAGTGTTATCCATAGTAAAGCTCTGTTTGAGGGTTTAGGTCACGTGAAAACATATGTAAGTGTTGTATACCCGTCGATATGTTGGAGAATCAAGCGGGCACAAGCAGCAGTTACCTCCAGAGATGTTACCAAGCGTACACGTGTCGCTCTATACCTGATATCGGCGTGTGCGTTCAGGCGCAACGCACGGATATTTCCTACGTTTGAAAACAAGTACGCGTGCATGTACTCGTCTCGCACAAGGAAACGAGACGCCCCCCATCCCTCGCCTATTCCCCTTACAGAGTGTTGGGGTACGTGTTGTTAGCGAGCGCCAGTTAAGGTCAGCACGGCGCACGAGGGGAGAGGTTGATGAGCCGCACACGCTGCAGAAGGTATTCAATTTGAGGCGAGTCAACACGCGCAAAAGATCAGGGCGGCCATGCCGAACGCCGTCGTGTTTCGCGCAGTCAGTCCTAATCTTCCAACGTACGTCGCGAGTCACTCACATTTTCTCCACGCACGTGGGGTACAGCAAGGGGGCCTTGTGGCCCGTGCAGGCACCTTGACTCGGCAACACGCGCCCTTTACATTCCACCCCAAGGTTGTTATCCTGTACAAGGTGATTGTGAAGTCCCTCTATGGTGTGTGTGTGTGCGCGTGCCTTGTGTTTTCAAAACAAATGCTTGGGGTTTTATTATACGTATATTTGATATGAAATGGTATGCACACAAAACTGTGGTTCCTTCAATGCGAACGTTTAATCGACCCCGAGGCGCGTTGCTTTAGCCGAGATTGTTTTCGCCAGCTCGGGGAGCAGCGCCGTCTTCGTTCGTTTCAAGGCAGCGAGTGTGCCGTATACAGCTCAACGTGTGTGTCGCAGTTAAGTAGTAACAGCGATGTAAGTATAATATTAATTTACAGCTATTTGTCAAGATATCCAGCCTCGGGTGCCTTTCTGTTTGGAGTTTACATGTTCTCCTCGTGTCCGCGTGCGTTTTCGCCGGACACTCCGGTTTCCTCCCACCGTCCAAAGACATGCTGCTGCATAGGTTAATTGGCCTGCGGACTAAATAACCCCCCGGTACCCTGTGATGGACTGGCGTCCCATCATGGGTATCGCCCTGCCTTGCGCCCCGTGTCTGCCGGGATAGGCTCAGGCTGGCTCACCGCAACCCTCTACGGGATTAAGGGGTTTCTGACAATGGATGGATGGATTGTCATGCCACTGCTGGATGAAAGCCTCCCCCGTGCCACGTCCGTCACGGGGAGTTGATTGACCGAGCTCAAGCACGAACGGTCGGGGCAGGTTGGTCTGATACGGACCCCAATCCCCTGGCTGCCAGTTCTGGCGAACCTTCTCATGCCAAATATCCACATCGGAACAGTGTATGCCATTATTATTGTTGAGAATAAAACGGACCACGTTGGTTAAGAGAAGGTCAGCGGAGTTTGCGGTGGCGCACGCTAACTACGTGCCACGGCTCCTTCCGTGTTGTGGTTAGCGGGAAAACAATCGGGTGACTGTGTGAGGAGCCGGGGGCCTCAGGTCCCATGGGGTGCGGCACCACCATCTCAGAAGCGGCTGTGAGCATCGATGAGCACGTCTGGAGAAGTTGGCCGCGTTTGTGTGAAGCTAGGTGCTCCGGACGGCCTTCGATGGCAGCAAAACATTTGTCCGATTTTCAAGTTTAATGGAAAAAGCATGAGCACAGTGAAGGACAGCGCGTTGAATTGTTGAGGTAGGAAAGCATAAATATGCATTGTTTTTATGCTTGGCGATTTATCCTTCGTTTTAATGCACGTTCCAGATCAAAATTATTTACATGCTGTGAAGGTGTATTGCCTTAAAATCAGGCACACAGGTCCCCCTGCAAGCTAACATTCTATGCTGCGTTTCTACAAACGTTGAGCAGCAGACCCGAGGCATTCTGGGAATTTCCAGCAAGAGTGCTTAAGAGTGTTGGCGGTACTAAAATAGTGTTTCTTTTTCAGCAGAGAAATCAATAAGAGGTCAGTAAAGCTGAAATAAAACACAAAAGCGTTGGTGTTGTGCAGATACAATTTACGCTTATGAAGGATTCTAACTCGACACCATTGGACGATTTTTGCCGTTGTACAAAAATTGTAAAAAAAAAACGCCACACAGAAAGGCGCCCGAGCCGAGATTTGAACCCGGTGCGTTCTTGCTGTGAGGCGCAGATTGTTACCACTCCGCCCCGTTTCATCCCTTGCCCGATGGCCCACGCCGATCACCCTACTCCACCGGCCCTGCCGATGTCCCCCCCCACCCCGTGGGCAATCTGGGCCTAGCCAGCTTTCCACCGTCGGCGATCCGGGCCGGCTCGCTTCCCGGTGGTCGCGGGAGCGTGGCATCGGTGAGCAACTCAGGCGTGCGTTGCAAAACGTGCGGTTACTCAGCGTGCTCGAAGACCGCCGGCGGCGCGCGATGCCATTACTTAAGTACACAGCGAGCGGCGGCAAGAACAACCTGCCGCCGCTCCGAGGCCTCTCGTCCCACCGGCCCATTTGCGCCGCACAGACCCGTTACCTCCTCACTCCATTGCCTCCGACGCATTCCCCAAATGCCGCGGATGGATCGTGATCATCGCCGCACGACGATGACTAAGACAATCTCCTCACCTCGCCGAGTTAGCCGACGCGTTAAGGCACGTCTGAAATGTGTTACGGTATCGAGGGTAAATATTTAGTTTTTTGATGTCATGTTTTCACGCCTCGATTCACGGTGGTTGCTCTTCAGAGCTGTTCCTTTGGGATAGCCGTGTCGAGCGATCTCCATCTCTGCCTCGTGACGCTTCGCCTCCAACATTGGAGGCATCATTCAATGTGGGAGGCGATACATTGTGAGGGAGAGGTAAATATCTTGTTATTGTAATTTACGGAGAGCTGCTGCTGACGATGATGGTGATCGATTACGGTGCTTTGTCAGTCTGCTCCGGTAAGGTGTCTCCAGACCCCGCCAGTCACGCGGGTTGTTTGACCGTTTGGTCGAGGACAGGATCAACGAAATGAAGAAGTCTCAGGAGCGGGTCTGATATCACAAGCCACTGATGGTAGCCTTCGCCCAGAATTCGGCTCGTTTCGGCAGATTTGCCGTGCAGTGCCACTACAACCGCACCACCGCAATTTCCCAGCTACCTCACAACCTAAGCAGAAATCTCACTTCCAGAGCTTGCAAGCACACTGGGTATTTTCAGCTGTAATAATAAACATCTACCTTTCTAAGCCTACGACACCTGGGCATTCCCAGGCAGCCTGCCATCCTCTTCCTAACCAGGTACCAGCCTGCTTAGCTTCTGAGATCTGCCTGGATCAGGCACAGTCGGGGCGATTTTATCATTGGCAGAATCGGTTATCGGCAGAGCGAGAGTTGAGTCTGGGGGCCTTCACGCGTCACCCACGGCGGCCGGGGCCGCCCGCGACCTTATGCGACCTCGGCGTCCCTGCTCAGACCGTGAAGCTTCGCTCGTGAGCAGCACAACTCTGCTGCGGTGTCAAGAATTTGCCGGCCAGGTAGCGGCAGGGACCGCGCGTGTTATTACCGTTGAGATTCAGCGAACTGACCTCGCGCCCGATGAGTAGCAGCGCGCCAGGATCAACGGAGCTCGATTGCGTACGGAGATGTTTAATTTTACTGGCAATAATACGGGTGTTGAGATCTTCGAACGCCTAATAGACACGTTTCACGAGGCGTCAAGTTTGGAAAAGAACACACGCGTTTGTAGCACAACGTGGGCCCACACCAGCGACAGCCTTTTTTTTGTGGCCAAGCCTCGCACCCACCTGTCCACAGATACGAGATATATTTTTGATGAAGAGTGAGAGAGAAGGAGGGCTATAGCCGTGACCCCGCGGTCTAACAAGTGCCGCCCCCCAACTCGTAACACCCCCACCCCTAGTCACCCCCAAAAAGCAAGAAACTGAATGATCCTCGAAGGCTTTCATGACCAGTGTTATCCATAGTAAAGCTCTGTTTAAGGGTTTAGGTCATGTGAAAAAATATGTAAGTTTTGTACAACCGGTCGATATGTTGGAGAATCAAGCGGGCACAAACCCTGAAGACGCTAGATGTAAGTTCCAGCGAAACGTCGGTAACATCTTTGGCGATAAGTGTTGCTTGTGCCCGCTTGATTCTCCAACATATCGACGGGTATACAACACTTACATACTTTTTCACATGACCTAAACCCTTAAACAGAGCTTTACTACTGAATGATCCCTTGTCCACTCAAGGCCCCGCGGACCCCACACCTTCACGACCGCGGCCTAACGGGATTACGAGACCGCCCGCCCGGCGGCCTTGTAGTTCACAGCGCTGGCAATCCTTTCAGCCGCGCCAACACAAAAAATACGCTCATTGTAGCCGGGGCAGCACCGAAGCCCGGCTCGTGTGGGGAAGCAATCACATCTCGGCGCTTGCTAAGGAAGAACGTGGGGGAGGGACGTCGGGGTGCACAATGCAGTCGGCAGCGTCGCGTCACACTGTAAATATTCGGCGGGTCGAGCAGAAAAGAGAGACAGAGAGAGAGCGAGAGCGCGCGGGCGGATTATTATATCGTTACCCTGCAACAAAGATCTATGAAATTAGTATGCATTGGGGTTCATTGATCCTGGCGCGCTGCTACTCGGGGTGAGGAAAGCAATTTTCCCGTCGCACTCTGGCCCGAAGGACGGCGCTGCCCGCGGGGGGGGTGGATTTTTTGGGGGAAAATCAAACGGCAGGTGAATTTTACCAGCGGCACCCCCCGCCCCGCCCCGAGCGTCGGGTTTGTGGGGAGGACGCCGAAGCCGGGAGGGGATAGCTGCCCGCCCCTGGGAAAAGTCTCGCGGCTGCCCTGCCCGGCCAGCTTGGAGGAGCGGTGTTTACGTGGTGGGGAATGGGGGGGGAGGTGCTCTGCGTCGCGCCCCGAGTTGCTCCGTTACGCCGCGGCTCGTGCAAAGGCATTATTCGCAAGGGGGGCTTTAACGGGGGTTACGTGATGACATCTGCACGGCCCCTTAGGCCGAGATAGGTGCGCTTTGAGGCCGTCACGTGAAGTGTCGAAGGCTCGCTGCAGGAGGTGATGTACAAGATCGATAGATGTTTATTGTTAGGGCAGAAAATATCCAGTGAGATTGAAAGCTCTGCAAGCGGGATTATTGCGACGCAACAAACGTTGTATCGCGGGAGTCTACCTAGGGGAGGCTCAGGACCGGTTCAGAAAATCGTCACTGTGTTGTCCGTGAGCGGGGATTCGAACTCGGGTCATAGCCTGGCTTGTAGCCCAGCGCGCTAACCACTGACTCACACAAGGGCGCTCACACACACGCACGGAGTGTGCACGCGCGCCGTCAACAGACACACACACACAGACAGAGCGCGGCCGTGCCCTCCGATCGCACGACGCCGTCCGCTGCTCAATCCTCGGCAAGATTTTCAGCCGCCCGTTGTGCTTAGAGACGCAGAACTTGGGCCAACTTTTTGCGATGCGAGTCACAGCTCTTTTGCAATCCTGTTTACAAACTGCAAGGGAGCGATTTCTCAGGCGCTGGCATCTCGGCGGCAGCGCGGAGAAACGTTTAGGGAAATTGATGTGGACCGGCCTTGGCCAAACGTCGTGAATCACACTACGGGAAGGTTTGTAAGACCGGCCGTGCAACACGATAATCCGTCCATCAATCCATTGTCAGAAACCGCTTAATCCTGTACAGAATCGCGGTGAGCCAGAGCCTATCCCGGCAGACACAGGGCGCAGGGCAGGGCTATACCCAGGATCGGACGCCAGTCCATCACAGGGCACCAGGGGCAATTTAGTCCGCAGGTCAGTTAACCTATGCAGCAGCATGTCTTTTGACCGTGGGAGGAAACCGGAGTGCCCGGTAAAAACCCACAAGGACAAGGGGAGCAACACAATAATAATAATAATAAATACAATTTATAGCACACACAAATTCCATGCCTGGTCAGGGACGATACGCGGATACGGAGGCACAACGTAACATACGGTCATTGATTACATCGTGCGATGCGATACGCGACCGCCGGACAGAAACGATGCGCGTATTTACTTTGTAAGGAAGCTGTGTTTGATGATGTATTTCTACTCAGCTCCGTTTCTGACGCAGAGCATTCAGGCCAAACAGGAAATGTGCAATTGACCCAGAGAATACGGTTCGCGGCTAATAATTTTCGTTGTCAAAATATATGCACACTGTCGGAACCGCGTCTCGAGTTCAAACTCAAGATACGTGGCTCATGGGTATGGTACTATGCTCTACCGACACACAACAGCTTACACCAAATAGGCAAACCCACACACCGTGCTTGTATGAGGAATCTCCGTGCCTCATCCCACGTGCCGAGCAGTTAGCTCGTCATCATAAGCGATGCAGATATCATCCACGCAACGCAAAATACTCAAACTGCAATGATCGTAAATATAATCCGGTGAGTGGTGGGTATCTGGTGGGTGTCAGTGCCTGGTGAGAGTCAGAGCCTGGTGTCCGTTTTTGGTGAGTAGTGCATTTGGTAAACGGCGATATTCGTAAAATGAGTGGTGAGTGTCTGTTATGCATGTGTGTGTGTGTGCGGTGAATGATTACTGACTGAGTGGTGAAAATCAGACGAAAGTCTTGTGTCCGTGTATTGCGGGTGGTGCGAATGCGGTGAGCGGTGTCTAACGAGTGGTGTCCGGTGAGTGTGTGGTGAGGGTCAAGTGAGTGGCGATAATCTGGCGATTGGCGTCGGGTGAGTGGTGAGTGTCTCATGAGGACGCGGGTCAGATGTCGGGTCTAGGTTACACGGGTTGCTTTCAAGCAATATAATAATTACCCCAGAGCGAATCAATATCGCCTGATGATCTCTGCGTTAAGGGATTCAAGCGGCCGCATAGCCATGCACATAGGGCTGTCAATAGGACATCGGTACAAAACTGCTTGCTTGTGGTGGCTGCTCTTCAGAGCTGTTCTTTCGGGATAGCCGTGTCGAGCGATCTCCCTCTCTGCCTCGCGACGTTTCGCCTCCCACGTAGGAAGCCTGCTGATGCTTCCAACAGCTCTGAAGAGCAACCGTAATTCATGAGTGTTTGTTTTTTGGCGCTGTGAGAGGAAACCGGCGAACCGTGGAGGGAAACCCACGCAGAACGGGGACAGAACACAACAAACTCCACACAGAAAGGTGTCCGAGGCGAGAATCGAACCACCTCGGGCAAGACGTTCTCTCAATGAGGCGCGGATGTTACCGCTGCGCCCTGACCGTCCAAAGCATACGCTTTCCCACCTCAACCGCATTCATACACTGCAGCTCCACGGGCTATGGAACACAAGCCTGGCTGTTTAGCTTTAATCAGCAGTGGGAGACAAAGGCGACTGGGCGTGGTGTTGTCCACCCACCTCCTCGTGTGCCGTGTTGACCTTAACAGACGCCCGCTAACAGCCCCAATACGGTCTGTTAAAAGCCGTGCGGCAGGGTCTTTTGTGTGTGTGCGTCCCGATCGAGGTACAGAGAGGGCGATTAATCACACCAAGAAACGGATCACCGATTTGTGTGGTCGTACGAGTCTCATTCGATTCGGCATGATTTAGACAACGTACCTCGGTTCCTGGAGAAAACACAGCCCTGGGTTGAACTCGTGTTATGGTCCTTAGCGGCGCGTCCCCGTGTTTCTCTCTTCTCGAGTCGGAATATCACGGCAGATGATGCGCCGCAGTCCGGCCTTGAGTTCACAACACCAGAGAGGAAATACGTCATCCGCATCGACTATCTCCAATGATGTTGCAGGTGGCTGTGATTGTCATTCATTGTCATTCATCCATTGTCAGCAACCGCTTAGTCCTGCGCAGGGTTGCGCTGAGCCGGAGCCTATCCCGGCAGACACAGGGCGCAAGGCAGGGCTTTACCCCGGATCACAGGGCACCGGGGACAATATAGTAAGCAGGCAAATTAACGTATGCAGCAGCATGTCTGTTGACTGTGGGAGGAAACAAAGTGCCCCGGCGAAAACCCACGCAACACAGGGAGAACCTGCAAACTCCACATAGAAAGACACCCGAGTCAGGTTTCGAACCTTACTGCTTGGTGCTCTGTTAAAAATAAGTCTATTAAATCTAGGATTCAAATTGAAACCCATTATTGCAACATTGAGATAATTCAGTGCGTATTAATCGGGGTGGTGGTGGGTGTGGCTCATCATTAATGTTTTGCCGGGGGGGGCCCCAAAAATCATTACGACCGCCCCTGGGCTTGGGGAGACATTCATCCAGCAGTGAATAGACCACGTCTGCTGCTGATGTCACGGCGCCACGGCTCACGAGGGTCAACATGAAGGGGTGTCCCTCCCGTGAGTCGTGAGCGCGACGAAGGAGGCCAGCAGCCACCAAAGGCCGCCTCCTAGTTTCGTGGGAACAGGCTTCTTGTCTTTTTGTCTCCGAGTCTTGTTTTGTTGTTGTTATCAATTATAGAAGGTTACCGCGCGCGAGGAATGGAATGCGATTCATTCTATAGGTGTCCATTTATAAGTGTGTGTGTGTGTGTGTCTATGTCCTACCTGCCCTGCCCGCCGTCCGCCCGCTCCTCACCATTAGATAAACAGCACCTGTTGGCATTTGTGGGGAGATGATGACAGATTTGAGTTTGTCCAACCGAGATGAACAATGAACGATATTGAACAGTCAAACCGCTCGGAAAGACGGTGCGATGACTCATAACTCAGAAAAGCCATCGTCGGGACGCGACAAAGGATGGAATCTTCATTATATTTTGGTGGAAGAAGAAGCAGGTATGAATTGTGCGCATTCGTCCATTCATTCACCACCCGCATTGGCTGGGAAATCAACAGGATCGTGTGATAGACCAATGGACATGAGCGAGACAATTGCTTTGTCTTTTTTTTACGAGATGATGCGTGCGGGCATTTGTAGGCGTCCCGCGTGGGTTTTCGCCGGGTACTCCGGTTTGCTCCCACAGCCCAAATACATGCTGCTGCCTAAGCTAATCGGCCTACTGGTAACATTGTCCCCAATGCACTGAGATGGACTGGGGTGCCATCCTGGGTATAGCCCTGCCGTGCGCCCTGTGTCTACCGGGATAGGCTCCGGCTCACCACAACCCTATATCGGCTTAAGCGGTTTCTGACAATGAATGAATGATACAATGCTCACAATATAAAGACACAATCATCATAATCACTGCAGGACTAGGATGATCAGCTGTTCTCCTGGGAATTGAGAGCGGTGGCGCAGTGTTTAACGCCACTTGCACTAATGTATTTACCCGGCAACCTGAGTTTGATTGCAGGACACTGCTTAGAATGATATCACACATCGTTCAGGGCCTCCCCTAGATGAACTGAACCTTAACTAAGCGCGTGTTGCTGTCTGCAAACTTCAACACTAAGGATATGAACGCGGCTGGGCTTGTTGCGCCGTGTCGGCCTTGACTGACAGCACTTGCCCTAACAGTCTGATAAAGCCTATACGGGGGATCTTTGCCTGTGCCTATGGCGATTCTGCTCAGTTGCAGAGTTTGCTGATGACGATCCCGATGACTACACTGATGATGATGAGGCTGCTGGTAATGCTGATAGATACATGTTTATTATTACATTAGAAAAATACCCAGTGAGCTTGCAAGCGTTTTACTGGACTCCAGAGACACAACAAACATGCTGACGGTGAAGCTTAATATATGACGATGCTGCTGCTGCTGATGATGATGATGATGCGGTCTCCACGTTTGATCCTGGGACGCCTGATCGCCCCAGCACTCCCACAAACCGCCGCCGCGCCGACCCATCAGCGCAATTTCAACTCGGCGGGCGTCAGTTGCTAACGCTTTGACCAGGGCTCCGTGTGATGACATCAGAAAACACACGCCGCCGCCACGCATGGCCCGATCAGGTATTATCCCACTGCAGGCCCAACAAAGACGCACACGGGCACCAAACCATTCACGTCTGCCCGCCGCGAGAGGATCATTAATGCAGGAGATCTGAAGATGCATAGAGATCCCGAGGATGGTGAATGCATCGACCACCGTGTGGCTCCCTCCCTCCCGTCTCTCGGGCCTCTTGTTGGTTTTTTTTTCTGTTTTCTTTTTCTCTTTATTTTTTTTTTCCACAAAGATCGGTCCCCCTTGAAGCAACTTCTGAGCGAGTGGACGATGCGTAACTGACATCTCGAGGACAGTGAAACCGCGAGCGCATCAGAAGGCATCAGACGGAGCGCACGGGGGAAGACACAAAAGAGGCCGAGAGACGAGAGAGAGGTGGGTGGGGTGGGGGGGGGAGTAGAGAATGGTGGTTGTGGTGGTGGAGGAGGAGGGCATCGCTGGGGTTGGGAGGGGAGAGCACAACAGAGCAGAGGGAGGGGAGGGGAGACTCTGTGGTCTTGGGCAGGTTTTGTCCGCTGTGTTTATTTAGCGGCCGGCCGGACTGGGACGCTGGTGCATGGGAAAGATGGGTTGATAAGAGGCCCGGCGCTCCGCTTGGATCATTGTGTTTTTCAGGTAGACCTGAACGGACTTTGATGCGTTCTCAGCGCAATCCCAATGCACGGCGCCCCGGGGTCCCCGCTCCTCTGAACAGACGCGCACACACATATCAAGAGACAAAGATCCCCGGTATGACCTTAACGGGCTCTAGAGTCCGGTGCTGTTAGCGAGCTTCTGTGAAGGACAGCACGGCAGGCGATTGGGGTGGGTGGCAAGCACCGCGCCCGACTGACTAGTAGCGATGTTTACACAGCGCAGCGGGTAACCCGTTTGGAGCTGAGTCGAACTAGGGGAGGCCCAGGATCGGTTCAGCAAATCGTCACTGGTGTCGGCCGTGAGTGGAAATCGAATTGGGTCACCAGGGTTCGTAGCGCAGCGCGCTAACCGCTACACCAAAGACAAAGATCTCCCGTATTGCCTTAAGAGACTGCAGGATCAAGTGCTATTAGCGAGCATCTATTAGGGCCAGTACGGCACACGAAGGGGTGGGTAGCCAGCACCACCGCTCTCTCCACACACACACACACACGCAACACACACACACATACAATATGCATGGACTGATATGCAGGCTGGAATTTAAATACAAACACTTGTGATATTACTCGCGATTGGTGACTTACAAACAATGGGGAGGGGTGGGGGTGCGGTTTAGGGGGTGTCACGCTCAAGACAAGGAGAGACCGGATCAGAAGTCACGATGGGAAATGATAACGCTTTGTTCTTACGATGTCAACACCATCACCATCAACCATGATCAATCCGCCGCCGGATGAAGACCTCCTTCATACGCCCTCGCCAGCTCTCACAGCCCTGTAGCGAGTCTATGGATCGACTCCAGACGACCTGACGTCCACCGTAGTTGTCCTCCAGGGCGCCTTGTCTCCGTGTCGGCAGCCACTCCGCGTTAGTCTGAACCGCGCGACGGTATTATCTACTAGCAGAGTACCCGCCCTACGGGACATCTTATTTGGCGGCGTGGAACACGTTCTTCTCGCATCTCGTGTTCGTGACTGCTTTGACCCTGGATTTCTTACCCGGATAAAGGCGGGAAGAGCGGCTTATGACGGGTTGACGGTGCGAGTGCAAAGGTGGGAATTTGAAGCTGAAATAGTGTTAATGTTTCGGAAGAGTAATCATCAGTAAGTGGGAAGTGAAGCTGAATTAAGATATAAACGTCTTGGTGTTGTGTCCCGATAAAAAAAAAAAACTGGCGCTTATGAAGGATCCCAACCCACTGTGCGAACATGCATTTAAAAATACACTTGCTCCTTTATATATTAATAGCCACATACCCTGCCTAAGCCCCAGTTCTCAATACGATTGTTTCTCAGCGTTCGTTGCGTCTCAGGAACCCCGCATCCAGATCTTGCAAGCTCACTAGGCTATTTCTTGCTGCGATAATAAACATCCATTGCAACAGAATATAACGATGTGCGATCCTACTTTTATCTTTTTTTCTTCTTCTTTTCTCTTACCCAGCAAAAGCCTCGCTGAGTCTAAAGTCTTTTTCAGAAGGGTCCCTTGCATTGTGGTGTTTTTGGCCAATGCCATGCATCCATCCCAAGCCGCGAGATCACTCTCACGCCCACGTGCTTCACACCCACAGACAAACACTCACGTGTGACTCAGACGCGCTCGCGTCTCAAGCCAAGAATTCTCCAGATTGTTAAACGGACTTTATACCCCCTCGCATTCAACGCAAAGCTTGGGCGTGCGGCGTCTTGTAATCCCAGAGATGCGTGCGTTGTGTTGTGACCGGATTTGTGTACCTGTATTGAAGGGGGGGCTTTCACGGTTCGATGTGTCAAGAATTGTTCTTAAGAACTGATCTTTTGGGATAGCCGTGTCGAGCGTTCGTCCGCTCTCCTTCGCGACGTTTTGCCTCACACCGTCGAGGGATTGTCAGGCGCATAAATAATGTAGCCTGAGAGATGTTGCTTTTAATGCGTCTGCAACACACGATTGTGATTTTTTTTAGTAAGCGTGTCTTTTTGTGAGTGTTTTTTTTACATCACAAAAAAAACCGCACGTGTGCTACATATACACAAAACACAACTTACATCGTACTGATGAAAGTTTTCACGGCTCGATGCGTGATAGTTGCTTTTCAAAGCTGTTCTTTCGGGGATATCCGTGTCGAGTGCTCGACACCGCTATCCTGAAAGAACACCTTTGAAAAGCAACTATCACAACTTCCATCAATGCCTCCAACGTCAGGGGTGAAACGTCGCGAAGGAGAGAGGAGGAGGAACGCTCGAAACGGCTATCGCAAAAAGCGCAACTCTTCAGATCAATTCTAAGAACTGCATTTTCACTGGGCACAGGTTTGTGGTGCGTCATATTTTCGCGAACGTCTCACGATCGATCCGCTGGCGAATCGAACGCCTCCCCACGCCAGGCCGAGTCCTGTGGGTTGCTTGACCGTACTTCACCACGCGGGCGCACATTAACGACTAGCAACATTCATTCATTATTTGTCCACTTCATGGAAAGTGGGCAAGAGAAACGATCGATATTTTCGACCGATTGAAATCGATGTTGCCCACGTAATTTTTCCGGCGCGGTAACCATAGTAACCATGCACCACCGGCTTAAATATAATTAGAACTCATTAGCAGCGGCCAGTTATGGAAACGCCTCGGGGTGGCGGTTGATGGCGGGGGAGGATACAAGCAGGCGCGTCACAGCCGCGGGTGTTGCGAGTTTCACAACACCCGCACTTTCACAGAAACATGATTCCGTCCCCCCAACTTTTTCCTCAGGTAGTCTCATATCATATGTTGCGACACCCGCACTTTCACAGAAAGATGATTACATTCCCCCCACTTTTCCCTGCAACACCCGCGGCGGTGACGCGCCTGGAGATTACTTTAGACGCGTGTACACTCGGGCGGCACGGTGGCGCAGTGACTCGCGCCGTCGCCTCGGAGCAAGAAGGACCCGGGTTCGATTTCAGGCAGGTGTTCCCGCGATTGATTCCCAGATCGGGTGCCTTTTCTCCGTGGAGATTGCAGTTCTCCGCGTGTCTGCAAGGAGGGGTTTCGCCGGGTACACCGGTTTCCTCCCACAGTTCAAAGACACGCTGCTACTGCCTATGTTAATTGGCCTGCTGACTAAATTGCCCAAGGTGTCCTGCGATTGACTGTGTATAGCCCTGCCTTGCGCCCTGTGTCTGCCGGGATAGGCTCCTGCCCCCTGCGACCCTCTCCATGTTTAAGCGGGTGCTGTTAATGATGACTGCTCTTTACGGCGACCTGCGGCTTCCGAGACCAGATCTGTGCCGACCGCTAGATGGCGATGATGCGATCATCTCCGAGCCGAGAGAACAGCCTCCAGCTGATTTAGCGAGATCATCTGCAGAGTTGTCACGTGACACGACCAGGGGACGCCTTGGAATCCCCCAGGAAGAGCTGGAATCTGTTGCGGAGGAAAGGGATGTCTGGTCCACTCTCTTTGGACTGCTGCCACCGCGACCCTCACCAGGACAAGCGGTTTAGAAAATGGATGGCTAGATGGATACATTAAATACATACTTACCCCTTCCCCCCTGTACAACTGTTAAAAAGAGCCACACAGCCGAACGGTTCCTTCCAGCTAAAATAAAAAAAAACTGACTGACCCTAGCATCAGGAATCAGGATGGTTCGGGGGGGTGGTGGGGAGTGGGGAAATCGAATCGCTAAACGCATCGATCCGACCTGAACTCCTGCATAAGCGTGGCTTGGGAGAGCAGAGAGGTGGGGTGCGAGGGGAGGGGCCGCTGGGGAGTGGGGGGGGTAGAAGGTGGGGGCGGCGCAAGGGTTAAATAGCCCGACATTGTCAAGGGTCGTATAGGAATGCGCTCCATTCAGCGCGCTGAAAGCCAGCAAAGGCCTCTTTGAATCGCTCCGGGCAGATGAAAGGCCGCGGCAAAATGAACAGAGTAACAACGCATTCCTTTTTGTAGACGTGTCGTAATTGTGGACTTTGTAATTTAGCTTAGTTCATCGTCGCGGTGATTTTATATGGAAGCCGTGTAATCTGCCGAGCGCGGCGGACACCTGCCGCGAGAGAGGGGTCAGCGCCGCGAGGTGTCAGGAGCCCCGGGGTCCGGGCGGAGCGACGCGCCCCGAGTTATCGGCGGCTTGGCGAGAGGTGACCCGCATTGCGGTGTCGTGTGGCCCGGCCAGTGTGCAAGAGGGGTGCAACTGCACCGGCAGGAACCCAGTGGCCGGAGTGGTATAAAAATAATAATAATAATAATCTACTTTTGTAACGCGCGCATTTTCTCCGGGCGCGATTGTACCCGTTGATTCGGAGGCGCGGAGCCCTGCTCAGTCGGTTTGTTGTGAGTCGGTGAAAAGGTGACTTTTTAAGAGTTTTTTGAAGGCTGTGGGGGACTGTGTTTGACGCAATAGGTGTGGCAGGCTGTGCCAGGTTGTGGGTGCCGCGACCGAGAATCGGCGTTTCGCGAAGGTTGTGCGTGAACGCGGTGTGTGGAGTAGGTGCTGTGAGTAGTGATGCGAGGTATTTAGGGTGTCCTGTATATAGTCATACCCCGCCCTACGTCATTATTTGGTTTCAAAGCCATGACGTAACCCGGTTTTTGACGTAAACCGGACGTAACGCATTAAAAATGCCTTAAAATGAGAACAAACACCGTAAAACTAGCGTAAATACCTCGCGAAAGAATATAACTATCACTAAACCTTAAAGAACACTAAAAACACATTTTATTGAATATTTTTTACGTTATGAATGTAAAAATATTGTTATTATCATTATTAGTAGCGAGCCGCAGATTCGTGGTTCAAACATTCGCCCTTCATTCTCCCTCTCAGGGCCAGTGCTTGTAGCTCGCGCGGTCGACGCAGGTCCTGCTTAAAGGTACAGGTTGCAGGCCTGCGATTGGCCGCTCACCGACACCGCTCGCAGAAGCGTGCGCAAACTCGGCGTGCAATTCCACGACCAGTCAGTCCATCGACTATATTGGGGCGACCTCTGATGCAATTAACGAAACGCACCCCCCCCATCCTCAGCTGCTGCCCCACAACAATCTAATTGTAAAACGGTGTCCAAAGACATGCTGCTGCACAGGTTGATTGGCCTGCGGACTATAGCCCTGCCTTGCGCCCTGTGTCTGCCCGGATAGGCTTCGGCTCACCGCGACCCTGTACAGGATTAAGCGGTTTCTGATAACGTTGGACGTTTGCAAGCCTCCGATCCGTGGTCCGCGGCGCAATTGCACCGCCTGCACACCCGATGGCTCCGCCAGTGCTCATCGCTGCCGTAATTGCCCTTGAGTTGTTTGAATGAGGATGTCAAATTAGCGCGCACACACGACAGTTTAAACCCAATATGCTCTCGGCAGCTCAAACAAGATAACGCGCGGTTGCTGATAAACACGTGTAAGCGTTATGCAGTAGTGAGTGCAGGCGGGTACTTAGTTTGTACACAATGGGAGGGGGGTGTGGTGCCGTTGACGCGCCGTGTTCTGAACCGGGTTAACCTGAGTTCTGTTCCCAGCCTGGGCTAACATCAGTGGCGAGTGGTGACTGAACCGGTCCTGGCTTCGCTTTCCTCCCCAGAACCGCACTGACCAGAGTGGTGAAGTATGGTCAAACAAGTCTACGACCAACACGGCGTGGGGAGGCCTGCCTCCAGAAATGGATTAACGATCAAAGGAGCTGCAACATTATTATTACCATCATTACACGATGCACATACAGTGTACTGCACTTGGTATTTCAAAACATCCCGAAGCGATACTTGTCTAAAACGCAATAATTTGCATTGATGTAGGTTGTCACGGCTCGATTCATGATGGTCGATCTTCAGAGCTGTTCTTTCGGGATAGCCGTGTCGAGCGATCTCCCTCTCTCCCTCGCAAAGCTTCGCCTCCCACGATGGATGGATGCCTGATGATGCTGTTAAAACCTAGTTTAGGTTTTCCCTGGTACAGACATTCAACCCGTATTTACAGACGCAATCCCATACCTAATTCATTATAATTTGTTCACCTGCTGATATGGTGATGGTGGTAATTAGCGCTGCCGCCTCGGAGCTTGAATGTCCCCGTTTCGATTCCTCGCTCGGGTGACGCCTTTCTGTGTGGAGTTTGCATGTTGTCCCCGTGTCCGTGTGGGTTTCCTCCCACAGTCCAAAGACACTCTGCTTCAGTTAATTGTCCGGACTAAATTGCTCCCAGTGCCCTGAGATGTTATAATGTGCTTTCCCCTCCCCGCTGGACAACTGTTAACAAGAGCTGTATATATATATCAACGGTTCCGTCCAGCTTAAATAAAAACTGACTTACAAAAAACACTTCAACAAAGACCTCCTCGCCCACTGCTGCTGACACTACACATCGCAGCAAAGACAAAGATCCCCCGTATAGACTTAACAGACTGTAGGTCAAGTGCTGTTAGCGAGTAGAACCTATGAAGGCCGGCACGGCACCCGAGGGGAGTCGATGTCCAGCACCACGTCCGGCCGCCTTTGCCATCGTAGCGGCAATGTTTACACACCGCACCAGGTACTCATATCAGGCTGTGTCGACCTAGGACAGGCCCAGGACCGGTTCGGAAAATCTCTCACTGCTGTTGGCCTTGAGCTGGAATCGAACCTGACAGCAGACCTGGGCAGGGCGTCCGTACGTGTGCATCAATACCTTGTTACAGAGCAGCCGGTGCCGTGAAGCTGGTACCGCCTATGCCGCTGCCGCTGTTTAGCTGTTGTCATTATATTGCTGTTCTTTCGGGATAGCCGTGTCGAGTGTTCCTTCTCTCTCCTTCGTGACATTCAGAAACGCCTGACGATGGCCTCCAACGTGCGAGGGCGCGAGAAGGGACACTCGACACGACGCGGCTATCCCGAAAGAGCAGCTGTCGTGGAGCAATTCTAACACATCGAGCCGCTACGTCACTACGCTGCCATTGTAGTTGTTGGAGTCGCTGTTGCTGCTGCTGATACCGCTGATGTTGTTGTTGTACAGCTCAGAAATGTCACGAAGCTCCCCGGTGCAATGTTGGCCAACTCACCTGTGCGGCAGCCGTGTTGTCGGTGGATGTCAGATGCAGGTGTGCTCGCAAGCAGCCACACTTCTCCTATAGAAACTCACAAACGCTGCCCTCTGTGTGTGCGAGGGGAGCAGAGAAGAAAGCGAGCGGGAGAAAAAGCAGTTTGCTGGCTATTCACTCGGACGGTGGGGGTTTTTTTGTACCTTACAGTGTTTCGTACTCTGACTTTTGAGCCGAGTTTTTTTTTTTAAGTCGGTCACGCTGATGCCGTGGGTTTTGGCCGTACAGATCTCTCCCTCCCTCTCTCTCTCTTTGTCAACGTTTGTTATAGGTCTATTATAGTAGCCGAAAGTCTCCGGCTCGATTGAACATACAGTACTTTATTCTGAAGCAACCACAATGGGCGATTCTGGTTGGACAGAAGACAGAATAAAACGACTGTTTCTTTGTGCCAAAACTTCTGTTCACACAAACATCGAGCGGCACCAGTGTCCACTCTACCGCAGGTCGTGTCATAGGTGCGTGTAGAGCACAACACATAACGGGCGGGGACATTATGATCATCGGACGTGGTCAATCCACTGCTGGATGAAGGCCACATCGAGCAGCCTCCACCTCTCGCGAACTTGCCGTAG
>JAZEWU010000007.1:5160383-5176722 GCA_036362915.1 Geotria australis | reverse complement strand
GGAGGGTGGACACCCAGGGGGAGGGGGGGGGTTATGAAGATGAGATGAGCTCGGTCGAGGGTGAAGCTCCCGGCTGTTAGACGCAGCGAAGGCAGAGACGGGTCACGGCAGTTCTGAGTCCGGGTCTACACAGCGCAAACTTGATTGGCTTGCCGGAGACGCGCCGAGCGAGGGTTTCCTCCGGCCGGGGATGTCTTGCACTCCTAGCGCCGCAGCCGCTGCCAACGCGTGAACGGCACGCGAGGAAGCCGGCCGCTAGCGTCTAAACATTCATCTGTCTTCTCTCTGCACGTCTCTCTCTTTCTCTCTCTGTCTCCCTGTCGGCGTGTCTGTCTCTTCCCCGTGTCTCTGTCTCTTCCCCGTGTGTCGGTCTCGGTTTAAAGAGCAAGGCGGCAGGCAGTTCCCCGAGACTCTGTGCGCAGTGTCAACGCTGCGCACAAGCAGGCGCGGGGCTGCTGACTGACTTGAAAGCAGTGTCGCGCAGCCCTTAGCGTTCCACACCTGTCCCCTCGCCTGCGCCCTGCCCCTAGACCGTATGCCTCTCATTTAAATGAGGACTTTTAAATGGCCCACTGCTTGTGTTCCGGTTGTGACGTCTAACAGACCATCCCCTCCCTCCTGCACCCCCGCCACCAGCGCGCAAAAGATCACCCGTATAGCCTTAACAGACTGTTGGGGCAAGTGCCGTTAGCGAGCACCTATGAAGGTCGACAGGGCACACGAGGGGCGTGGGTGACCAGCACCACGCCCGGCCGCCTTTGTCTCCCTAGTGGCGATGTTTACACACGGCACTAGGTACTCATTTGAGGCTGAGTCGACCTAGGGGAGGCCCAGGACCGGTTCAGAAAATCGTCAGTGGTTATTGGCCGTGAGCGGGATTCGAACTCGGGTGGCTAGATTCGTAGCCCAGCGCATTAACCACTGGGCCACCAGCACGCACGCACACACGCACACACACACTCACACACCTCGCTCCCCATCGCCGGCCCGCCTACCCCCCACCTCCTCCATCCCTCCCCTCTCTCCTCCTCCTGGCTTCCCCTCCCTCGGCACACAGCACCCCATAGCAAGCACCGGCACCCTTTACCACCCAGCACCCTCTTAGAATCCCCCCCCAACCACACACACACCACCCAACACCCCATGGCCCGCCAACACAAATGCACGACAAATCAAGCGGTCGAGTAGAAAGAAAAAAATCGATGACAAGCAAGGCGCTTGTCATGCTGTGTGTGGGACTGCGTGGGCGCGGGCTATTCATAGTAACCCGGGATTCTTCAACAGCATTTATAGCAGTAAAACAATGCAACGCAGCAGCACCAGTGGAGGCACGTACGAGACAAAGATCCCCGGGATAGCCTTAGCAGGCTTTTGGGGGCAAGTGCTGTTAGCGAGTGGCACCTATGAAGCCGGGCAAGGTGGGCTGGTCAACAGCGCGCCCGGCCGTCTTTGTCTCCCCGAGTGGTGTGTGTGTGTTTATAAAGCGCGCCAGGTACTCATTTGAGGCTAAGTCGACCTAGATGAAGGGCAGTTCTGGGGGGGTGGAGAATTGTTGCTGGCGTTGGTTGTGAGCGGGAGTCGAACTCGGGTTTGCCGGGTTTGTAGTGCAGCACGCTAACTGCTGCACGACGGCTCCACGTACACATACGACGATACATGGACACATAAAGACAAATACAAATATCCCCCGTATGGCCTGACCAGACTGTAGGGGCAAGTGCCGTTAGCGAGCACCTATGAAGGTCGACACGGCACACGAGGGGGTGGGTGACCAGCACCACGCCCGGCCGCCTTTACACACCGCACGAGGTACTCATTTCAGGCTGAGTCGACCTAGGGGAGGCCCAGGACCGGTTCAGAAAATCGTCACTGGTGTTGGCCGTGAGCGGGATTCGAACTCGGGTCGCCAGATTCGTAGTCCAGTGCGCTAACCACTGGGCTACCGCTCCCCACAGACACACATACACACGCACACATACACACGCGCAGACACACAGACATACACACGCGTTGACACATACACACGGACACCCGCAGACACACACACGCACTCGCAATGCGACACACGGAATCTATCAGCGCGCGCGACGAATGGAAAGCGCTGAGGTTTTTGCGGCGTCACTGCGGAGCGAGCGGAGGCCACGCGATAATGCGTAATGAATAGTTTCGTCAATAGCTTCAAGTTGTGCGGGTACACGCGTCAATATGTACAACTTCACGGGAGGACGTGGTGGTGTGGGGGGGAGGGCTACGTATCGACACCACCAGGGGGTAAGTCGCGGCATTTACATTTAAACTCAAGGCTAATACAACCGCAACCTCTATACTGCGTCAATTCCGCTCAGCGCGTGTTGTCGATCACTCGTCATTGCAAAGCAAATGCGCCGTCTTACAGGGTCAGAATTCTAATGACGGTTCGGTCCGTTATTGTACTGATGTAGGTTTTCACATTTCGCCTCCCACGTTGGAAGCATCATCAGGCGTTGCATCCAACGTCGCGGAGGGAGAGCGGGAGAGCGCTCGACACGGCTATCGCGAAAGAACAGCTTTGAAGAGCAACAATCATACAGTTATTTGTTTCCTTTGCTTTGCCTGTGCGCGCACCACCAACACCGCGGTGCGAGTCAGTTCCTTTGTATTTAAGCAGGAAGGAGAGCCGTTGAGCTATGCAGCTCTTTCTAACAGTTGTCCAGCGAGGAAGGGTAAGCAAGTTACACCGTCTTTGGGCACCGGGGGCAATTCAGTCAGGACAATAAACCTAGGCAGCATGTCTTTGAACTGTGGGAGGAAACCGGAGTACTCGACAAAAACCCACGCAGGATGAACATGCAAGCGCCACACAGAAAGGTACCAGAGCTGCGAATCGAATCGAACCCGGGTCCTTCTTACTGTGAGGCGGCAGCGCTACTCACCGTACCACCACTGTCGTAGACAACGTCTCCAGTGCGGAGTTGTAATAAATCCGAGCAGTTGATGAGCGGACGGAAACTCTGAGTAAAACACTTTGAATGTTCTCCCCTAATTAAAGCGACACTCGGAGCGTTTTGACAAAGCGCCACGGTGGCGCGGTGAGTAGCGCTGCCACAGCCTCACAGCAACAATGATCCTGGGTTCCATTCCCGGCTCGGGTGCCTTTCTGTGTGGAGTTTGCCGGGTACTCCGGTTTCCTTCCACAATACAGAGACGTGCTGTCTAGGTTTCTTGTCCTCAACTCGCACCGTCATCGCACAGGGCAGGGCAGACAGTCTGGCGCACTGTTTATATTGCTCATCAACACAGTCATCATCATCACCGTCATCACCATGGCTATGATTGACTAAACCTCAGCACGGTCTTTATTATTAGTATTATTATTGTGAATGCGTCAACTGCAGGGTGCTTTCCACCACGACAAATATGTGATCGACACCGAAGCAGCGAACGAGTGAATTTCGACTCACGATTCAAGCTCAGAGCCGTTAGTTGTGAGTGCGTTCGTAACTTCACGAAACCCAACCATTTTCACAAACCGCTTAATCCCGTACAGGGTCGCGGTGAGCCGGAGCCTATCCCGGCAGACACAGGGCGCAAGGCAGGGGACAACAGAGGATGGGACGCCAGTCTATCGCAGGGCGCCTGGGGAAATTTAGTCAGTACGGCAATTAACCTGGCAGCATGTCTTTGGACGGTGGGAGGAAACCGGAGTGCCCGGCGAAAACCCACGCGGACACGGGAAGAACATGCAAACTCCACACAGAAAGGCCCCCGAGCCGAGATTCGAACCCGGGCCCTTCTTGCTGTGAGGCGGCAGCGCTACCTACTACGCCACCGTGCCGCCCCACTTGACGAAACCGCTGAATGAATGAAGGATATAAATGAACGAGTGTACTCAATCGTGTCTATATATTTTTTTAAAAATCAGACCTGCTTGCAACATTGACAGCAGGAGCACTGCTCTTATGCGAATTCGTCAACGTCCAGTAACGTGGTCCCGCTGACCAAACAGCGCTCACTCCACAGTAGTGGATAAGAGGCCACGTAACAGTAAGTAGCCTCACAAGTAGTTCTGTAGTATCTCCTTTTGCGTTTCATTTTTTACTCTTACGTTTGAACGAGGAAAACACGCTGCTTTCTCAGAGTTCCGAATGGGTCCCTCGTCTCACCGCGCGAATCCAACACGACAATCGCATTTTAATTGGGGGGCGTGTGGCGAGTGGGGGGAGGGGCCCGCGGGGGGGCGGTGGGGGGCTGGACATGTGTTTTCATTCGACACGTGTTCGGGAACAACTCCCTAGCCCCGCAATCACAGCTCCCGGACGGAGCGGTAATTACACAACAAACGGCAATCAATTAATGATTAAGCGCTTGGCAAAACTGGACCGCTCACGAGCGGATCCGTCAAGTCGCAGAGAGAGGGAGAGTGAGCGAGGCTTTATTTTAAGCTTAATGTGTTTATTTAGCGAGAGATGAGTCGAGAGAGCAAGAGAGCGCGAGAGGACGGGACGGCGTCAGGAGGAGTTGGAGGAGGTGGAAGCTGCCCGGCCCGACAGTAGGCCGTGTAAAGCGTCCCAATAAACAACCGCGGTAATGATTGAACTGCGACGGATTTCCACGGTTGTAAGGTGCCAGACTTGGTGGATTGGGATATGTGCACACACCCCCCNCCCCCCGGAGCAGAGAGCTCCCCCTGCGAGGTCTCCCATCGCCTTCTTTAATTACCGCCTCCCTGCCATTGACGCGAACCTCGCAATTAAAACAATATCAATCGCCACGTGTCTGACGGTGACCGCATCCCCACGCGCGCGTCACGAGACGCGCGCCGACAAAATCGCACGGAACGGGGAGTGTGTTTGTGTGTGGTTGTTTGGGTGTGTGTTTCCGTTAGTGTGTTTGTTTGTGTGTGTTTGGGTGTGTGCTTGGTATGCAGTGGGGAGCGGTGGGCCTAGTGGTTAGCGCGCTGGGCTACAAACCTGGTGGCCTGAGTTCGAATCCCGCTCAGGGCAAACACCAACACCAGTGACGATTTTGTGAACCAGTTCTGTGCCTTCACCGAGGGAGCCAAAGGAGGACGGACGTGGCGCTGGTCACCCAACCACTCGTGTGCCGTGTCGACCTTCATAGGCGCTCGCTAACGGCACTTGCCCCTACAGTCTGTTAAGGTTACACGTGGGAGCTTTGTTTTGGTTTCTGTTAGTGTGCTTGTTTGGGTGTGTGTTTCCGTTAGTGTGTGTGCTTGGGTGTGTGTTTCTGTTAGCGTGTTTGTTTGTATGTGTTTGTGTGTGTGCTTGGGTGTGTGTTTCTGTTAGCGTGTTTGTTTGTATGCGTTCGTGTGTGCGCGTTTGTTTGTTTCCCGTGTGAGAATGCTGGGTGTGGAGGAGCGGTAGTGTCGCGGTTAGCTCGCGCGGGGGCATCGAACCCGACGACTCCAGTTCGATTCCCACTGACGGCTAAAACCAGCGATGAATGTTACGAACCGGTTCTGGACCTCCCCTAGGTCGACTCAGCCTCAAATGAGTACATGGCACCATATGTAAACGTCGCCACAAGGGGAAACAAAGGCGGCCGGGCGTGGTGCCGTACTGGCCACCCACCACCTCGTGTGCCGTATTGGCCTTCATAGATGCTTGCCAACAGCACTTGACGCTACAGTCGGTTAAGGTTATACGGAGATCTTAGTCTTTGTTTGTGCTTGGATTTGTGTGTTTGTTTGCGCGTGTGTTTGGGTGTGTATTTGCGAATGGTGATCGCTAACAGCACTTGAACCTACATTCTGTTAATGCTATACCGGGGATCTTTGGCTGTGTGTGTAAGTGTGGTGGAAAGCGGTGGCGCAGTGGTTAGCACGCCGCGCTACGAACCTGGCTTTCCCCCGCTCACGGCCACCAACGCCAGTGACGGATATCTGAACTGGTCCTGGGCCTCTCCTAGGTCCACTCAGCCTTCAGTGAGTACCTGCTGCGGTGGTGTACACATAGCCAACAGTGAGACAAAGACAAAGGGGGCCGGTCGCGGTGCTGGTCACCCATCCCCTCGTGCAGGCCTTGAGAGGCGCTCGCTTAACAGCAATTGTCTCAAAAGTCCGTTAAGCCTTTACGGGGGATCTTTGTCTTTGCATGGCGATGACTGGGACCAGCGGTGTTAAGATTGGCCTTTGTTTAGGCGCCCCACGAAGGACGCTACTGGGCAGCTGGAGGCAGTCGCCCTCCGGCAACAACGGAGGAGCGACGCTCACAACAACGAGTAGAGCGCGAGGCAGGCAGATAAAACGGGGCACTTTTGCACAGCGGAGAGCGCATCTCTTTGGACTGTGGAAGCAAACCGGAGTACCCGGCGAAAACCCATGCGGACACAGGGAGGACATGCATAAAGGGCACGCAGAGGACACAGAAAGGCACCCGAGCCCGGGTTCCAACCCGGGTGTTTCTTGGTTTGAGGAGGCAGCGTAACTCACCGCTACGCCACCGTGCCGCCCAATTACAAGCAACACACGAAATCCGGCCAGATTACGGGGGGCGTGGTTGCCAAATCCCTGATTCAACACGCCTGCTTTACGCGCGGACGGGGTCGGTGACCCACGGTGGGCCCTGGGATGACCTGGCTGGCTGGATGTCTCCTGTAGGCCACTGTCATTATTATTATCATTATGAGTACCCACTTAATCCTACACAGGGTCGCGGGTGTCCAGAGCCTCTCATGGCAGATACAGGGTGCAAGGCAGGGTTATACACAGGATGGGATGCCTGTCCATCGCGGGGCACCTGGAGAAATGTAATCGGCAGGGCAGTTTTCAGGGCAACATTTCTTCGGACGGTGGGAGAAAACCGGAGTACCTGGTGAAATCCGACGCGGATACAGTGAGAACATGTAAACTTCACCCAGAAAGGCACCCGAAGTGAGAATCGAAACCAGGGCATTCTTGCTTTGAAGCGGCAGGGCTACTCACAGCACCGCCGTGCCACTGGTGACCAGGAGTTCAACCTACACCACGTACTCCACGGGAAAGCAGAACGAATGAGTTTGTATGGCCGCATTGCTTGTGAGTTGAGCATAGTTTATATGGAGTGCACTTGCCAATAATCTCTAGATAGTCACGGGACGCGAGGGAAATCGAGAAAAAAACCCAGCTCATTGTGCCCTTCCTGTTGAAATAAATAACATCGATATCTAAAATCGAAAACATCTGCTCATCCAGAAGGCTTTCGCTTAACACAGCTCACGCCTACTGATGAGACCCAGAAGGTCAATATCGGTCCAGACAAATTCCGCTTGATAATTTTGCTCTTGAGAGTCAATGGACTAAACATACGTCTTACTTATACGCAGAGACAGAACGGAATTCGACTCGTATGTGTGAACGTCATTCTGCATTTGGCACAGTCGTACCACGGGCACAAGCAACAACAAAAAATCAACATATATGTAAATAAACATCCATCCATCCATTTTCTAAACCGCTTGTCCTGGTGAGGGTCAGCAGTCCAAGGAGAGTGGACCAGACATCCCTTTCCTCAGCAACAGATTCCAGCTCTTCCTGGGGGATTCCCAGCCGTTCCCAGGCAAGCCGAAGGATATAATCCCTCCAACATGTCCTAGGTCGGCCTCTAGGTCACCGCCCAGTGGGCCGCGCCTGGAATACCTCCCGAGGGAGCCTTCCGGGGGTCATCCTTACCAGATGCCCGAACCACCTCAACTGGCTCCTCTCAATCCGAAGAAGCAGCGACTCTACTCCGAGGTTGTCCCGGATTGCCGCACTAAAACGATGCGAGTATGTAATATGTAACGATTTGAGCACTGTACTGATGTAGGTTTTCACGGCTCGATTTATGATGGTTGCTCTTCAGAGATATTCTTTCGGGATAGCCGTGTCGAGCGATATCATCTGTCCATCGCACGTTCTCCCCGCGTGTACAATTATCGCCTCGTGAGCGGGGGGAGCCCCCCCCCCCAGGCTTATCTGTAAGACGAGGCGACGCACAAAGGCAGTTGTTTGATCGGCCACACACCACTGTCTGATGAGACTCTGGGAGGCGAAACGTCGCGAGGTAGAGAAGGAGATCGCTCGACACGGCTATCCCGAAATAAATACTAATACTAATAATAATAGCATTTATAGAGCGCCTTTCACCCGAGGGTCACAAAGCGCTGCACATGGCTGCGGAGAGAACGGCACGCCAACAGCTGTGAAGAGCAACCATCATGAATCGAGCCGTGAAAACCTACATACAGTACACTCTGAGAGTCGCTCTTGAAGGCTGTTCTTTCGGGACAGCCGTGTCGAGCGTTCCTCCTCTCTCCTTCGAGACGGTAAGTCTCCCATGTACGAGGAGGCATCGTCAACGTCTGAATGGTTTAGCTGAGTTGAAGAGCAGCTTTTGAGAGTAATTCTCATACGTGGAGCCGTGAAAACCCACGTCAAAATACTCGGAGACGTTGAAGAATATAATTGCATCGGTGGTGGTGAGAGAGCTCACACCACTAAGGGTGATTGCCTAAAACGTTAAGCAGTCGATAATGTTGCAGAGTTCGTTTGCCTATTCAAATGCCAGCATTGTTGGTTCAAGTCATCCTGATTCTGCTGATGAGACACTGAATGTCAAAACCGGGTCCAGGGTTGTCACGTATTCAGACAATGCGGTTGGAAAAACAATCACTCACAGAAGGCCGAGTAGACGATGGGATGTGTAAAAATATAAATGTAAATATAAGTTACGTGGGGAGGGCTTCTACTGTCTGTCTACTTATGTAATGATGTCGGGCTGTCACGGCTCGATGTATGACACTTGCTCTCTACAGTTGTTCTTTCGGGTTAGCCGCGACGACGATTCGCCTCCCACGTTGATCCCTCCACACAAACGGCTGAAGGAGGATAAGAAATGGAGTTGGTGGCGGATTTACTGGCAAAGCCATTTTCGAGAAGGATCTTTCCAAGGAAAGCTGGAAATTGTGAGGAATGGTGCCGCGCTGTCCATAGTACTGAAACGGAGCGGAGGAGATCGACAGACAGACAGATAGACTTCATCCTGCCGCCGGGCCTGTTACTAGCAGCTATTTATAATTATTATTGCTTGCTTTAGGTGGTGTGAATGATGTTCACATTCAGTGGCCTGGCCGCCGTGCCTTTGAGTGTGCGTGGTAGCACGTGCGTTTAGGCCCAGCGGCTTGGCTGGAATCTGTGGAGAAGCCTGTTGAATCCTGATTGTGTTATTTGTGTTTTGCGGCATTTTTGCTTGCTTGGTGGTCCTATGAGTAAATGTGACTGGTTGTTGTGAGTTTGTTCTTGTTTCTTTGGTAATGACATTGATTCGGGCTATGCAATGTCTATTTGTGATACAGCATACCTGTCATACTGCTTAATTGTCGTGCATCCTTGATGGTTTTAGTCACCATGAATTCATGTCTCTGCAATTAGTTGCATTTTAACTCTCATAGGTGTTGAGTCTCGTGTTAAATTAATTTTCCTGACTACACTGCCCCCCGGGTGCCCTGAGATGTTGCAACTTGCTTACCCCTGCCCGCTGGACAACTGTTAAAAAGAGCTACCTAGCTCAACGGTTCGTTCCTTCCAGATGAAATAGACACTGACTGAACTGGTGAGTCCTTCTCATCCCTTCTCTCATTTTTTCTTGAAGTTGTGGATTGGAGCTCAATCCATGTCACACGTACCTATCAAGAGGCGGGGGGGCGTGGGGGTGTCGGGGTGAGTTTTCTCGTGCTCATTTGCATAGCAATCAATTGATTCTTGTTGGCACAGAGGGCATTCCGAGACGTGGCATTTTGGGTCCTTTTTTTGCCTGCTTAGCTGCCGCGTCGGCGTTTTTTTTTTAACAGTTGTTTCTCTCTTTCTCTCTGTCTCGAGTTGGAAAGAATACAAAATAAATAAAGTACAATGGCGATGTCCTCGTATAAAGAGGCACGTTTAAATGGTCCGCGGTTTGACGCACAGGCCCATTGTTGCCGACTCGCAACCTTTAACAACAGAGCATAACGCAAAGATAAAAAGCAAAGGCGATCCAAAGACCAAAGACTTACCTTCCCCTATAATAATAATAGCATTTTATAGAGCGCCTTTCAGCCGAGGGTCACAAAGCGCTACACAAGGGCCGCGGAAAGAATAGAGCACACGCCCGGCTTTTTGATATAACGGTAGACCTTGCGTTTCGTATATGTTGACCCGCGTCACGATTAACTGGACGCACTGGGGTTGGGGAGCGGTGGCGCAGTGGTTGGCACACCCTTGCTGTGTACCCGCTCACGCGAGTTCGAGTCCCGACCAGCGAGTGATTCTCTCTGCAGGTCCTGGGCTTCCGCTACGTCGGCTCAGCCTTAAATGAGTACCTGCCCCTCCCACACATGCACAGCACCCCATCCCACCCACCTGCCTTCCCGTTCACCAAACCGCACTGACCGGCGCGGTGAAGTATGGTCAAACGACCCCCGCGATCAACACGCTCGAATTCGTACGTGTTAATGTTGCACTGATGTAGGTATTCACAGCTAGATTCATGATGGGTGCTCTTCAAAGCTGCTCTTTCGGGATAGCCGTGTCGAGCGCTCTCCCTCCCTCGCTTTGAAGAGCAACCGTCAGTATTAATTGTATCTGCACAACGCCAAGGCTTCTATGTGTTAGTTTAGCTTTACTTCCCACTTATTAGTCACTCTTATGAAACTTCAGAGAGCCAGCAGCAATATTCCCAAAATGTCATCACAAAGAAATCCAGGTCAAAACAGTAATGTCAGCAGAAAACGTCATCAGCAAGAGACGTTAGAAGAACGTGTTACACGCTTGGAACAACATCGCCCGTAGAACGGGTACTCTGCTAATGGAATTAATTAATCTGTGTGATTAGCGACTCTTCCCAGTAATCGGTATAGATAACTTGTCACAGACGTCAGAAGAACGTGTTACACGCTTGGGACAAGATCGCCCATGGGGCGGGTACTCTGCTAATTAAACTACATTTATTAATCTCGGATATAAGTGACTACTGTAGTCATCTCTATAGATGTCTTGTCAAACAAATCCTTAGCAACGAGACGCAACAGTAACCCGCGACCCCTTTCCGGACATCATCAACTAGTGTTACTCACACATCGCGTGGCCTCCCCACTTATTCATAGCCCAGCCTTGGCATAGAGGGGCCTTTATTTTTAACCGAGTTTGAGCCCATTGGCGCCAGAAGTCTATTTTAAGGGAGCATCAATATAATTTTGATCTATTTAGTAAACTGTTAAGTAAACGTGTAATATGTGAAAGTCCATTCCACATCCCGGGACGTTTGGGATAGGGTATCTATGCAAAGGCAACATCTGCGTCTCAGAAAAAAGGTCCGGCCCGAGGCGGTTCGATTCCCGCCACGCCACCATGTGGCATCCTTCGATTAATCGACTGAAATTAATTATTGAGAATTTCTCTCAAGAGCTGCCCTTTCGGGATAGTCGTGTCGAGCGATCCTCCTCTATCCTTCGCAACGGTTCGTTTCCCGATTTGAAGGAGATGAGGAACGCTCGACACGGCTATCCCGAAAGGGCAGCTTTGGGAAAAATGTGCAATAATCGATCCCGAAAGAACACATTTGAAAAGCAGCCATCGTGCATCGAGCCGTGAAAACCTACATCAGTGATTGACTGACAGTGTACACAAAACAAATCTAGCGAAGGAAATCGATAGCATAGCACGTGACAGCGTATCATCATTATCAGCAGCCGGTTAATCCTGTGCGGGGTCGCGGGGCCCTCCAATAGCATACATGTTACGTAAACCAACATTCTTAACTCATCGGTGGGCCGCGAGCGCCACCTAGTGGTCCGCGGAGACCAGACCCAACTGGGCCAAGTGGGGCCTCGAGGTGCAATAGGTTGAGAAGCCCTGTGTTAAAAGATGTGCAAACGTAGACGAGTGGAGGTAATGATGCGACTGAGACGGTAAACACAAAAGCATAAACAATAGCATTCGGATTCGAATCATGATCGTTGGAGGGGTGATGCAATCGTCGCGCGTCAACAGATCAGGGAATTCAATGGACAGCATCATCGCGTTGGTGTGGCTTCCCACGGCTCGATGTATGAGAATTGCTCTCAACATGAGTTGCTCTTTCGGGATAGCCGCTTCGAGCGTTCCTCCTCCTCTCTCTTCAAATCCTTTCCCTAGCAGGGGTGGAGTGGTGGCGCAGCGGTTAGCGCACTTACGCTACGAACCCGGTAACCCCTGGGCCGCGGCCAACGTGAGCAGCGAGTGGGGCAGGGCCTTCATCCTGCGGTCGATTGACAAAGGCGGCTGCCCCACTGTGTGCAGCATTACAGACGCATCGGTGCGTTTCAAGTAATAATAATAATAGCATTTATATAGCGCCTTTCACCCGAGGGTCACAAAGCGAAGTTGCACAATAACAAACAACACATCAGTCGGATGTGACTAATGGTTTAGGGTTCGCACGGCTCCATGCGTGGGAATTGCTCTGCATTGCAACTAGCGGTCTGAACCATGTGGAAACTCTGGAAATTGTAATGGGGGGGGGGGGGTCATCATTGAATTGTGCCTGGATCCCCAGCATCACTAAAGACGGCCCCTGTCCACGGCTGTTCTTTCGGCAAAGTTGCGTCGAAGGAGGGAGCAGGAACACTCGATACGGCTATCCCGAAAGTGCATCGATGGAGAACACTTCTCACGACACGACTGTACAACCTATATGCATGGTGGTAGTGGAGGTAGGAAAACGAGACCAATAACAACCACTGTGACCCAGCCCGGCCCATCGTTCCGCGTGCTCACAGTGAGCCTCATATCTGTCGGTCCATCATCGCAGATCTGGGGGCGAGATTCGCGGATGAGTTTGCGGTGTGTTTTATTTTCTTGTTGCCGTTCGCATGTAAAGGAGGCAGGCAGCGCTGAACATTATGATGATGACAACAACAGTGGTGAAAATGCCCGGTTTGTCGAGCGAGGTAGGGCCCACGGAGCCGGGCTCGCTGTGACCGTAAGTCGGCGTGTAATGGGGTTTTCTCGTTATCTCGTCTGGTGAGTTGTTTTTTTTATCAGACGCTCCTGAACTTCAAAGCCTCGTGTCGCCTCTGCCCCCACCCTATCCCCCTCCGTCCCCATTGGACAGCCCGGACCGTGAGAATCTGAGCTTTTGTACGTGACTCTGTTGTCGCCGGGCACTCCGGTTTCCTCCCACCGTCCAAAGACATGCTGCCAGGTTAATCGGCCTACTGAGTAAATTGGCCCAAGTGCCCTGCGATGGACTGGCGTCCCATCCTGGGTATAGCCATGCCTTACGCCCTGTGTCTGCCGGGATAGGCTCCTGCTCACCGCGACCCTGTACAGGATTAAGCGGTTTCTGACAATGAATGAATGAAAGAATGTATTACTGTACTCACTGTCGGGGGTGAAAGTAACTCACATATCTTGCCGGTTCGATTGTATCGCAACCTCCTATCCCACCTGTACCGTACCAAATGCGTCGGCCGCTTTCTTACCGGAACGCAGTAACCGTTCCGTACCGGCTTACTTCCACCTCTGGTTCCAATGGTTCCGCGATGCAGCGGACGATCGGTTCTGGACGCACTGTGCGCACGCGCCCTTGGTTACAGTTCGTGTTCAGAAAGGTGACATCTACATCGAACGTGGATTAGCACCTTGTGCGGGGTAGTGACTCCAGAGCCAAGCGCGCAGCGTGCCAGCTAGCGGTCCCGTAACACCCTGAGACTATAACAAATATACACGTGGCCCTGCAAAGACAAACTTGGCATCCCTTGTGTTAACAACAAGTTACAATTGTTACGGGGGGGAGGGGGAGGGGACTCAACACATTGCTCATAGGCTCTGTATTAAAAGAAGAGGTGTAAAAATAGGTGACGTTTCTGGTCATGACCCCCTTTTCACAGCATACAGACATCCATTTTCAGAAACCGCTTAATCCTGTACAGGGTCGCGGTGAGCCGGAGCCCATCCCGGCAGACACAGGGCGCAAGTCAGGGCTATACCTATGATGGGACGCCAGTCCATCGCAGGGCACCAGGGGCAATTTACTCAGCAGGCCAATTAACCTGGCCTGCAAAAACCCACGCGGATACGGGGAGATCATGCAAACTCCACCCAGAAAGGCACCCGAGCCGAGATTCGAACCCGGAGCCTTCTTGCTGTGAGGCGGCAGCGATACCCACTGCGCCACCGTGCCGCCCTCCCATAGAGATCGTTGCTATTAATTGCAGCACGTGTCTGCGTTTCTAAACGCGGGTGCGCCGTGCCCTAATTTTTACAGCAACGTCCCAATCCGTGACTTTTGGCGGACTGTGTGGTATGCGTCGGGGGTGCGATTATGTTTACAGCCCTTATCAGCGGTCTGATCTGTCAGGCTGTGACGGCTGGGGATAGGGGTGTGGGAGGGGGGGGGCACTGAACACAGCCAGCCCATTGGTCTTTGCGAGCAGTGGTGAACAGTCAGTTTTGTATGAAAGCTGGAAGGAACTGTTCGGCTATGTAGCTCTTTTTAACAGTTGTTCAGCAGGGAGGGGGGTATGCAAGTTAGTAGGTAACTTGGGCTATACCCGAGATTGTACACCAGTCGATCGGACCAATTCGCATGTCGTTGGACCTGTGGGAGGAAATCGGAGCACCCGGCGAAAACTCACGCGGACACGGGGAGAACGCGCAGATTCCACAAAGCAAGGCACCCGACCCGAGAATCGAACCCGGGTACTTCTTGCCGTGAGGCTGCACCGCTACTGACTGCACCACCGTGCAGTGTACATAGGGTTGCCACCTCGGAGGCACACAAACCGGGAGATATCGAAGTAGAGGGAAGGAATACTCCAAGCGGATATCCCGAGGCGCTTTCCTCGCGCCTCTGAGTCGTTCTCTCGTTGAATGAGTACCTTCGACTGTGAATGAATATGTGCCACGCGTTATAAATGTAAAATTACTATTATTATTAACACAGAATATCATACCCAGTGAGCTCACAAGCTCTGGAAGCGGGACGCTTACGATACAACGTACGAACTGACTAACTAACAAGCGTTTGAACTAACCATCAACAGCACCCCGTGTCAGTGAGCAGGTGCAGCGGCGCGGGGAGAGAGAGAGAGCAGCACGGGTTGCTCCGCCGTGGGCCCGGGGGGTTCGAACCCCACTCCCGCATCGCTCGGGATTCGTCGAGACCGTGAATGAGAGGGCAGCCTCGTCCTCCGCGCTTCTTGCCCTACTCAGCTGCCAGGGTGTCCGATGCAGTGGCGTGCAGAGGGGGCGACGGCGCCGGGCATCCATTTCAGGGGGGCATCCAATCAAAGAGTGAAATTAAACAAGCTGGTGTGAATGTGGATGCGTGTTTTAATAAGCGAGACCAGAGGAGAGAACCTGTTACATGGAAATACTGTGCGCAATGCCGATTAACTCTTTCGGTGCCCTGTCGACGCCGATCGACATTATTTTTCATCGTCCACTGTGCCCTGTCGACGAGCGTCGACACGTTGTGTTTAATTTGAATAAAACGTTTATTTCATCTGTTTTTACATATTGAAGATGTCTTCCTTTCTCACATTTCTCTGTACTTGAGTCTTGGGGGCATACAATCAAGGAGTCGGAGTTGGCCCCGGGCATCACCAAACCTCTGCACGCCACTGGTCCGATGTTATCTGAGCCCGCAACAATGCATTCACTAATCACGCGCCCCGCATTCCGCCAATGCCATTTATAAATGTAGCCTAAATGTGTATGTTCACGGGTGCTCTTCAGAGCTGTTCTTTCGGGATAGCCGTGTCACTGAGCGATCTCCCTCTCTGCCACGCGACGTTTGGCCTCCCACGTTGGAAGCATCGTTAGACGTGGAGGGCGAAACGTCGCGAGGGAAAGCGCTCGACACGGCTATCCCGAATGAACATCTCTGAAGAGCAACCATCGTGAATCGAGCCGTGAAAACCTACATCAGTATAATGCGTGTGTGTTTTTTTCTACGGGTTTTTTTTTATTTTTGCAACGGTCTATGGCTAGGGGAGGACCAGAACCGGTTCAGAAAATCGTCACTGGTGTTGGTGGCCGTGAGCAGGAATCGAACTCGGGTCGCGCTAACCGCTGTAATAATAATAGCATTTATAGAGCGCGTTTCACCCGAGGGTCACAAAGCGCTGCACAAGGCTGCGGAGAGAACGACATGTACCACCGCTCCCCCCCCCCCACGTACAGTGCGCGTCTTCACCTTCAATAACCACGCACGGATGTGATGTTTAATGCTTCGCACTCCAGCGAGTTTACGGCCCAGAATCGGTGACAAAGTTTACTTATTGATTTATTCAGTGCAACGGGAAGAGGGAGAGGGAAGGTGGCAGGGTGGGTGTGGGTCAGGGGGGGGGGGGACGGTGGTGA
>JAZEWU010000007.1:5102543-5114512 GCA_036362915.1 Geotria australis | reverse complement strand
CCGCCGTCTCCACGCGTCGTCCGTCGTAACCGCGGGCTGCCGAAGATGGCAAGCGTCAACCGTTAAATGTTGCGCCGCTTTCAGCTTGTTTTACAGATCGTCGCTTTACTGGGCTTTTGGCCTCTCTCTCTCGCGCGCGCGTACAAACACCGCGGATGGTTTCCAGATAGCCCCCCTCCCGCGTTCGTCCCGGCACGTGTGTAATATCCCGAGGCACGGTTTACAAACGGAGTGAAATAAATTTAAACAGAGTATCTATTTTTCGTGGACACACGACCGTAATTGTTTTTATTAACGACGGCGATATGTCGGCCGGTTGTCTCGATAAACATTCCGGCTTGACCAAGGCGGCAGCCCGCGCGGCCTCCCGCAAAGGGAGCGAAGCGTGCCGTCGACTTTCGTCACCACATCCTACCCGTGACCTATCCACTGCTGGATGAACGGCTCGCCGAGCCGTCTCTGTCTCTCACAGTTTGGCGATTGCAACGATGCGTCGAGTTCCTGCACGCGAGCTGGCGTGCTGCCTCCTTTGGCTGCCGCTCCAACACTAGTCTCGAACGTTACCCATCAGCCCTTATTAGGGTCATATCCTGAATAGCTGGTTAGTTTTCACTGGATACTCCAGTTTTCTCCCACAGTCCAAATCCATGCTGCCTAGGTTAAATGGCCCGTCGACTAAATTTTGCTCGGTGCATTGCGATGCACCGGCCTCCGCAACTTGGGTATGGCACTGACTTCTGCCCTGTGTCTGCTGTGATAGGCTCCGGCCCCCCACATCCCTGTACAGAATACGTTTGGATGAGTGCTGTATTTTCATAAATAAGAGGCAGTGAAGCAGACAACACATGTACTTCCTTGCCTTGCTCCATATCGCATTTGAAAATAACCTTCAATAATAATGATATTAAACCACTGCTGGATGAGGACCTCTCCATGCTGCGTCAGGCAAGAGGGGTTGTTCGACCATGTTTGACCATGCTTCCCCATGCTAGTCAGTGTAACATGCAGCTGATCACTTGGCGCTGGGGCGATGGTGCAGTGCACCAGTAACGCAGTGACCTGAGTTTACAAACGGTCTTCCCGAAACTTAAAAGCACACAACGATCACTGTGTGTTAATTACTTTCGCTGCCTAATTGTTACGTGTGAGCTTCATGCCTTGTATTAATATACGGGGTTTCCATATTGTTAAAATGTCATCCCCTTGTGAACGGAACTGCTGTCGCGAGCAAGTTCTCCCCTGAAAAAGGAGACCTGTAGTCTCAAATGAGCTCGTCTCAATTTCCGCAAGATTCCAGCGCTGTCCAGTTCATAACTGGTTTCAAGTAAACATTTACAACTAAATCTCTCGTGTTTAATGCGAGGGTGGTTTTTTTATACGCGATTTGGCCACTGTATATAAACTACCACGTTGAGTAATTTAGATATAAATATGGTTGAGTCGATCTGTAAGACAACCCTGAATGTTGGCTACAGAGCATGTGTATTACACAGATGGCTACGACTCGCCCACCCTGATGTCACGTAAAATAGATTTCTCTCGGCGACAGCCAGGGCACCGTGCACTGGGCACCGTTTCAATCGCGAGTACTTTTCCCGAACAGGAAACAAACTATAAAAAGCTGCTGGGTGGCTTAGAGGTCATCGCACTGAGCCTGCACTGCTCAAAACCCGGGTTTGAACCTGGGTGCCAGCTGTCCGTGATTAAGCTGCATTCTCAAGTTTCGATATTGAATTTGGTCGATGGCCTCGGCCTGGTCACCAGTGGCTGCACATAACAACACCAATCAAAAACAGCCCTTAAACATTCGGGCTTTTGCTGAATTGTGTACAAGGGCAGCGCTAACAAATAAAAACATCGGTCTGACCACCACGTCGAACATCCCTGAAGCAGAGCAGGAGAGAAAGCGCGGAACCTTGACGGGATTTCAGAAATAGCTCTCCGATATCTGCTTCCACGGGCCATTCTCTGAAGGGATGCCTTCCTGACACTTCTGACTCAAGCCTGATGATGCCTCCAACGTGGGAGGCGAAACGAGAGAGCAGGAACACTCGACAAAGCTATCCCGAAAGAGCAGCGCTTAAGAGAAATTCTCAAAACAAAAAACAAAACTGTTTTAGAAAAAAGAAAGCCAACCAGGGGCGCCAACCAGGAAAGTCTTCAAAGCTAATTCCCACATTCCCCAGGTCATTCCAGACAGAAGCCACCCACGTACTGGTCTTCCTCTGCCTTCCTTTACCTGCACTCATTCACACACAACTCTTTTCTGACAGACTGCCAGACAGTTCTAATCGGATGGGTGACTAAATACGCATTACGCGATATTCATGGGTTTTAGATGTACATGTAGGGCGGCAGAGTGGCGCAGTGCTAACATGCGCGCCTCACAGAAAGAAGGTCTTGCCCGAGGAAGTTGTATTCCCGCCTCGGGTGCCTTTCTGTGGTGACATTTGTGTATTTTCCTCTCTATTCTGCGTGGGTTTCCTTCATGTTGTCTAGTTTTCTCCTATAACTAAAAAACACGAATTAATTTGCCGATAATACCTAATATATATGACGCAGTGTCAGGCAAATATTGGCGCTGTATAACCGCGTGGCTGCCTTCCCCACGCCTATCTGTGGTTTCCGTGCGCCTCTGAGTCGTTCTCTCTTCAAGCGATTGTCGTTGACGTTGAATATTACATTACATTATTACATGTTCGCTTCTTCAACACACTCAATTAAGACAAATTACTTTCAATAGGGTGAGATGCCAAGGAGACTAAAAGTGTCCGTTTCAAGGAAGACCGAGGCTGCTATAGCAAAACAAGGTCAAAGCACCACCACACACTGTCTACAGATTCAGCGACAGAAAACAATCAATATATGCGTACGAAACCGTTAAGCACTTAGATGAATACAAAAAAATAAGTGGTATGAAGTTAAACTTAGAACTAAACTTTAGGTGATGGACAAGGCAAATGTTGTCAAGCGCATTATTCTAAGCAAATCCGATTGCTTGTTTAAAACTAAACCGGTAGATAATGCGTTTTAAATGTAAACAAGGCGCATTATTGTCGCATTTCCTCCTGCTCCGTCTCATCCACCAATCCTGCCCCGAAACATTTCGCACTTCGCCTGTATTCGGAAATCACTTTCGGATTGCCGTGGCAATTAAGCGATAAGTGCATACGCTTATACTTAAACGTCGCTCCGTCCATAAAGGGCACAGAACGTCGCTCTGTGTACGAAGGACACCCCTCGTAGACCTGGCCAATCAAGATGACCGATCTTAACACATCACATCCACAGTTGATATCCCCACAGTATCCCCACCTGATACGAACGTTTCAACCACATTTAACTTGCTTTCATTCCAAACGCAAAACTACGGGGGGCTCTCGCCGTGGCCTCGAGCGAGGTTTTCCCAACTCGATGCGCGAGAATCGCTCTCCAGAGCTGCGAGGAGTAACGCTCGACACGGCTATCCCGAACGAGCATCTCTTGACGGCGATTCTCGTACGGTGGAAGCATCGACGCGATTCGTATTTTCAGAGGGGGGGGGGTCACACCTAAGCCGCGTGAGACGGGGAAATCAATCCACGGGGGGGACCTGCCTGTCGGGACCTCCGCGCGCGGCCACAAAACCTCGGAGGGGTCCAGTGGCCCCGGGATTAGGGGACGGCGATCGAGCCGAGCGGCCGAGGGGGCTGAGGGGGGCCGCGGCGGAGGCTGCGCGCGGCGGTAAGGTGATCCCAGGAGTATCAGCCGGCGCTGTGGGAACGCGCTCCGGTGACAGACAGGTGCGTGTTTGCCCAGAGGATTCCCCGCTGCAAATTTTTTTTTTTTTTAAAGAAGAGACACGGTTGGGGCCACCCTAAAAAAAAAAACTAAAAAGAAGAAGAAGAAAAAAGAAAGAAATGTGCAGGCGATAACACCTTTTGTTTTGAGCGAGCCAAAACAAAAACACTTTCAGGGGTTTAAGCGGGCAATGCAAGAGTGACAGCTTAAAAGGGCCCCTTGCCCATTCGGGCACATCACATTTGTCTTGCTCAGCTTGCCAGGAGCTCCACATTAGAGCGAGTGACCCTTCTGTGTCTCTCTGCTCTCCTCCCACAACCAAAACACCAACAGCAGTGAATGGTGACCTTTGAACTTAACAACCGCCGCCACTTTACCATTTTTATTGGGAAAAACTATACCTCCGTGGCCGTCGCTCACCAACCCAGGGCGAGCCGCCGAGGAGGAGGAATTCTCTAAAATGCGTTTTCTCCCAAATTGTTTTCCTTTTTTCTCCGCCTCCCCCCCCCCACCCCGTGCCCCCCCAGTGTTTCCACAACTCGCTGTGTTCTCTCTTAGGGCTAGAGAGTGAGTGAGCTTGTGGGAGTTGACGTTGTCTGAAAATGAAAGAGGATAATTATAATTTAATGACGTTTCGGTGACCGCTGGCCCCTTTCTTGTACGGCGGGCGCACAATTGATCTTCTACCGCGGCAGTTTTACAAGAATTCGATACGTTTATTTGTAAAAATATAATTGCCAAGCTCGGATTACTTGAGAATGAACGCTGCCTTCAATTTACAAGGGAAGAAATTGCTTGGATGCACCGGTACTGTATTTCTGCCCTGCCGCCCAGACGCGCCCAAAAAGAACAATAAAACACAGAGGTTGTGATTTTTGCGCGCGCTTGTAAAGCGCCTCTCAACGAAAACAAAACAGCAGCCAGCACTTAATGCACTTTTCCACGTGCGTCGTTTTATAACAGTTTGCGAAGCTCCCAATGCAAACAGCGTGCTCTTGTACTCTACCGTCTCCCGTAAAACATTCGAGGGGCACGCGATCGCACGCTTCCCAGACTTATCGCCCGCGTCGCGTTTGGGTTTTTTTTTAACCAAAATTAAGATGAGAATTCTCGAAACAAACAAAAACCGCTCACAAGGTCAAAAGCGTCGTCACACGCTCCGGTTGTCCAATCACGTGCCACTCGTGTCACAACCTCCTATCGGACGAGGGATCAAGGTAGAAGCGTTCACATCGCGATCCCTGTCAAGTAATACTTGGTATTACCTGCAAATTCTACCAAACACTTTGAAGCCGAGCTGAAAGACAACGATGTCCAGAAGCTCAACAGATGCCAAAAGCCCCTCAGTCTGGAGCAAGAAGAGAGACCAATGCCCGCCTTTAAGGCCAGCAATGACTATTAATTTATCTAAATGTTGAAAGGCTGTCTGCAACTAAAGAAGAACTTGTTGCAATGGGAAGCTGTCATGTAGCCATCGCGCTTCGAACAATCGAATCGAATTCGAATCGAAACGGAACACGGACTCCAGCAGCCCGGGGCTGTTCCTCCCTGTTCGACCAAAACCGTCCACAGGCGCCAAATGATACGAGCAGATTATTGGCCGACGCCTGTTCTGGTGGCACCTTGCGCCGCGCGGCTGATTGTGGAACGCCGGAGTGAGTGGCAGGACTTAAGCGATCTCAGGTCCACGAGCGGTGGTTCGGCTGGGCCGATGGGGAGGACAGGAGACTCAAAGGTGAACGCTTTAGTGAGAACGCTAAAAACAAAAACCAGCCATTTATCGTCGCGTTCTGCTATCTCGCTCCAATTCATCTTCCACCTGACTTTTCACTTTCGTCATGTTTTTCGCTGCCTTTCAAGTTGTAATCTCAGACATTTGATATATCTCGGGCACTGATCTCTTTTGTTTAAAAAAAATCTCTTTTATGACTTTGGTTTTTGATTTCGTTTACAGTTTTTTTTGTTTCTTCTCTCTTTGTTGTTGTTTGTTAATCTATTGTGCACAAACATTATTTTGTTTTCCCATACGCGAAAACACACGCACACGCGCGCGCGCGCGTACAAAAATGAAAAAAATGCTATTGTTTTATTTTTAAACGAGCGGCAAAATGTATCTGAAGATATCTCGCACCGCTGCGAGTCACGCTAGCGTTACGACACACCTCGCTGGCCCGAGACAAGCGGTGCCTTTTTTTTTCTGCGGGAACGAAACGTCACCGGGGCGCAACTGCCCCCGGTAAGAGCTACCAGCACCTCTCTCCGAGAGACTGTCCCACCGGCGAAACGCCACGGCACGTGGCCCGTTTGCGTGCGCCTCGGAGGCCCCTGGCGAAGAGTACGCCCGCACTGGAGCCGGCGTTCCTCTGCGGGTACCCACCCCCCTCCCCGCACACACACACACACACACAGCCGCACGCGGAGCTTTGATGTCGAATATTTTTTTCGCTCCCCCGTTGCCCTCCGCGCTATCGCGCCGAGACTTGCCACGCAAAGGCCGCGGTCGACTCGGACGCGGGTCACCCTGCGTGCCGTCGACGCTGCCCCCCCACCCCCCAGCAAGGAATAATTCGCGAGCGAGGCGCGAGGCGTGTTGTGGGAGGTAGAGAGGCGGCTGGTAGAAAAAGAGGGCAGCTGGCAAAGAAGACGTCGGCCGGCCAGGTCGAGGCCAGGGATGGTGTGTCGCGTCCGAGCCAGCGTTCGGACGCTGACGGGAACGAGACGGCGGCGGGTGTGTTAACGCAGCGGGCAGCGTTGTGAGCGTAGACGCCAACAACGCTTAGTGGGTGGCTGAGCTCGTATGCGAGTGTGACAATAATTAATATGAATGATTTCCGATGGTTGCTCTTCAGAGCTCTCCTTTGGGGATAGCAATGCAGAACGCTTTCCCTCTCGATACGGCTACCCCGAAAGAACAGTTCTGAAGAACCAACCACCATGAACCGAGCCGTGAAAACCTATATCAGTACGAAGGTTTACGGTCTTTAACAAATACACTGCTGGATGAAGTGCTGCCGAGATGACGCACCGTGACCTTGACACTCATGCTGCTTCCTTGACCATAGCTTCACCGGTGTCAGATACCACCGGTGTCAGATACCACTTATAGTCACTGGCGCTAGCCGTGGCCGGGAATTTAACTCAGGTGACAGGGTTCAAATCGCGGTAGGCCAACCACTTCGCGTGCGGAACACACCCTGTAGGCACACTGCCCATCGTCACACAGACACACGCAGCAACAGGTGCGGTGTAGGCATGGCTGATCCAGCAGAGGGCAATGTCTGAGTGTGGGGATAACGTGACCCGAGCGGCGGATAAGAGCGGAGAGGACTTGCATTGGTTGAGGCCTGATATTCGTTCGAAGAGAGAATGACTCAGAGGCACGACGAACCCGCAGAGAGGCGACGGGAGGGGGGAGGCAGCCACGCAATTAGCCGGCGCCAACGTTTTCCAGACACTGCGTCCTCTACGTTTACGTTATCGAGGAAGTAAACGAGTGGTTTTCTGTTACTGGAGGAAACCTGGGAATCCCGGAGAAAACCCACGCAGAATAGGGGTGAAGAACACACAAACCTGGCAACGGAAAGGGGCCCGCGGTGGGAATCAAAACTTTTTCGGGCAGCACCCTCTGTGTGTGAAGCGCGGGTGTTACCGCCGCACAGCCACCCTCCCGCCCAGATGAGCGGTGCGGTTGGAGGGGGGGCTCTTTGATCCGCAGGTGAAGTGGCGATCATCGCTGTGGGTACAAACGTCACAAACGGGTCGCAAAAACAAGCCCACGTTTCCGTGAAGTGGTTCTTAGATTTTGTACCTTTGCTTTATGCAGCACTCGATGCCCACGCAATGTCGGTTAAGGGGGAATCGTTTGACCATACTTCACCACGCCGGTCAGTGAGCATTGGTGAAGGCGGAGGAGCGTGTGGAGCAATACGAAGCAGTAAGGATTTTGCGGCACAATCCTTCGATGCCAAAGAACCAAGTCCTGTAGCAGCTTACAACACGTTCTGTTTCCCTATCCAAACGCGACCCAGGCTGCGACCTGCTGAGCTTTAGAGATCCAACCAGATCGGGTGCATTTTGTTCGATTCTGTCTCAGGCATACACGATCTTAACCATTTAGCTTCCAACATCAAAAATCGATAATATGAACCATTGCTGCAACGAAACACAAGTACTTGCCGAACACTTATTGGCCAAACATCCCAACGTGGGACCCTTCCCAAAGAGGTGTTGTTGTCCTGGTAGGGCTGTCCCGCATGAAATTCACGATTACCGTATTAAAGTCGAGCCGAGTAATAAAGAGCGGCGCTTTGTGCGAAAATAACAAAGCACTTGAATATTTGTGCTTCACAGAGCAGATGCGGCGTTGATCTCCGACCACCCCACAAGCACCTGGAGATTTTTGGGTTTTTTTTTATCCGACATCAAAGTTACGTCTGGGCCGAGGACTCAAGGGTGAAACGAACGCAGGGACAACACTTCCTGGTATCGTGTGAATGTAAATTTTCTTTGTAGCAATATTCTTTGAGAGTTGTGTCAAAAATTAGCGTGCCTTTCTTGTGCGTGTTATATTACCAGACAATTTGTTTCGCGGCGTTCAGCTTTGCTTACATTATTGTGGGGCCCGTCTCTCAACGTCCCCTACTCCCCATCCTCCACCCATCTTATCGACGCCGGCGTTAGATTTTCAACGGAGCCCGCAAGTCAGCAATCACACCAGCATGCGCACATCACAGATAAAAGCTCTCTCTCCTATCAAAAGCAACTTTGAAACAGAGCAGATATAATTTGATTTTTTTTTCTTCTCCTCTCGCGAACGCATTACGGCGCTGCACAGGCTAAGGGGAAAAAAATATACATCAGTTTGACTCGATAACAAAAGAACCTTTTACAGGCAGCGAATCGCATGTTCCCACCGAAAAAAACCAATATTAAAATAAAATAACGCGCGGACCGCTGCGTTGTTATCCTACAAGGGCAATAGCTCGAGAGGTAATGACGACCACAAAAAATCTCTTAAAAAGTCACCTCTTCACCGCCTCACAACAAACCGACTGAACAGGGCTCCGTGCCTGCGAATCAACGGGTGCAACGCGCTCGAATAAAATGCGCGCGTTACGAAAGTAGATTATTATTATTAAATTGCCGAGAGCACGCGAGCGGGAGTGTGATTAGCAGAGTGCGGATTGTGAATTAGCCTGGGTGACGGAGCGGTGGCGCAGCGATTTGTACGCGGCGCAGGTGACAGCCGGAGTTCGATTGCAGGCCATGGTTGGTGTCGGTAGCCAGTGATATCAACAACCCGCAATGACCGGCGTGAGATCTGGTCAAACAACCCCCAGGATCGACCCAGCAGCACTGGGAGGCATTCCCCCCGGCTGTCGATTGACAAGGTGCTGTACGGTGTTATTATTATTAAGCAAGATAGGTCTGACACTGCGCTGTTATCTATCCTACCGTTATGACAGACAGCTGGAAGATTATGACAAAAAGGTACAACCGACGAGGACGGAACGGGAAAGGCAGAAACGGGTTGGATTGGAACGTTCGGCTTTTCAAACGCTGACGATTCAAGGCTCAGGCTGAAGCAGTAAACAGCGTAGCATGCCGTAACGTCACATGCAACGTAACGATGGAGGTTTTCACAGCTCGATGTACGGGAATTGCTCTTCACAGCTGTTCTTTAAGGGGTACGGCTATCCCGATACGGCTATCCCGAAAGAACAGCGATCGAGAGCAATTCTCATCATCTGCAACGTAATATGGACAACAAACAAGGACACGTGCCAAGAAAATGCAACAAATTATTAAAAGTTCGCAAAGCATTACGGACCATGTCTGAAGTGACATTTGAGCGAAAGAAAGAGGACCACGTGGATTAGGTTATGTACGCATTGCTTGTTAATAAAAGTGGGCGTTGGGCAGGACATGTCACTGCCTCACAGCAAGAACGCCCTGGGTTCGATTCCCTCCTCTCTGGACCTTTCTGTGTGGAGTTTGCATGTCCTCCCCGTGTCTGTGTGGCTTTTCACCAGGCTCTCCAGTTTCCTCCCAACAGACATGCTGCCTGACTTATCCCTCCCCGCTGGACAAGTGTCAATAAGAGCTGCATAGCTCGATGGTTCCTTCCAGCTTGAATATAAACTCACTGGACTCCAGGCGAGATGGAGTGAACGCCAAGGGAAATAACTCGACCAAGAGCACGGACATCGTGGAGATGGAGCGATGAAATCGGCTCGCGTGCGGGCGCTAGACGGGCTGTTACAGCGTAGGACGATAAGATGTGGGGTGTCTGCTAGGGGGGGGGGCTTCATTCAGCAGCGAATAGATCATGGCTGATTGTGACGACTGATAGTCGTGGTCGAGTTCCTTCCCTTGTGCAGCGCTTTGTGACCCTCGCGTGAAAGGCGCTACATAAATTGAAATTATTATTATTATTTTCAAAACAATCGCTTCGCCTGAGTATTATATAGGTGCGCGGTGCTGTTATGTTATATATACGGCCACGGGGCAGGTGGGAGGCCACGTGGATAAGAGTGGGCAGCGAGGCGGTTCAACTGCTCCGGAGGTCCTTGTTTATTACCCGAGGAGTGATGTTCATTCGTGCCGCACGGACCCCACATGCTGACGGGATGCTCGGGAAAACACGCACAGGCAGAGCTGGGATCAATCTCACGCTCAGTTCGCGATCACAACTACCGATGACAATGGGTGGGACCGTAGTCGGAAGCAAGGTCGCGCGTTCAAGGTGCAGGGCGTTGCGACGAATTCTTTCCATCGTTCTCGTCGTGCCTCGTGTGTGTGCGGTTTCTTCATCCCTTCCGAAGGACTTATCGGTCACATTCTCAAGCGGGTTACACTGACGTGGCTTTGTACAAACGGCCACGCGTCCGCCGATTGAACGTATATGTCGCTATTCTAAATCCACTGCTCGATGAGGACCTCCGTACGCCGAGTCGGTCACGACCCGCATCACGTTCTAGACGGTCGCGGTGAAGGCAAAGCCTATCCCGGCAGACACAGGCCGCAAGACAGGGCTACACTCAGCATGCGATGTCAGTGCATCGCACGGCACCGGAGGGAAATTCAGTCAGCAGCAGGAAACAAGATGCCTTTGGACTGCGGGAAGAAAACCGGAGTACCTGGCGAAAAACGTACTCAGACACGGGGAGAACATGCAAACTCTGCACAGAAAGGCACCCCGAGCCTGGAACCGAAACCGGAACCTTCTTGCTGCGAGGCGGCAGTGCCACTAAACTGCGCCACCGTGCCGGCCCGGCAAACTCAAAATCACACCGCGTCGCAACGCGGAGTGGCGTAGTGTGAACGCGCACGTGGGTCGCAGGGGCGGCGGGTGGGGAGCGGGGTGGAAGCCGTGCGCGAAATTTTAGCCACCACGCCCCGCAGTGTGGGAACACGATAAACCCCAGGCCGGCCGCCTTGGCAAAAATCAAAGCAGAGGCTCCGATAATCTCCGTAAATTACTTACACAATTACGGCACTTTGAACAGGTGATCGCCCTGTTGTGCCTCCAATACGCTGGAAGACGCGCCGGCGATGCCCACGCACACCGGCAACCAACCACGCGGTAAATTCACGCCGCCTTTAATGCCTCCCCCCCCTACCGCCAACCACCCTAGCGCTCGTCCATCGCGGACAGCCGCCGCTCCGCTGTGGGAGAGGCTGGCCACTCATCCCCGGAGTCCGTCCGCATATTTTTTTATTTTATTTTATTCTTAAATGAGAAGTGAGAAAAATCGGGCACGACACGGGTGGCACTAACTCGCTCGCGAGATGCTTTCAAGCCGATACAGTACTTCACAGGGGTTATATATATATATGTGTGGGCCCCGGCAGAGAGGGGCAGGCCAGCGTGGCATTAGCGGCGCGGGACATCAATGAGACGCGCCGGCAACGCCGTCACCCGTCTGAAGTGCTACAACCTTCCCAGGCCGTGCGCGCGCACCCCATCAGATCATCTGCGCGTTAAGAGGCCATCGTCACAGCCTGTGATAATGCAAGTATGCTTTCATGTGGCCACACAGCTGCGGCGTGCCGTGTGCGGCTTCGCTAAGCACGGAGCGTGCTCTCTTTTCTGTTATGTAATTTTCCGCCACTCTGCGTCAGGTTCACTGCTGGTCGCCCACCACCCCCGCCGCCCCCCACTCCCCACCCGCTCCTGTTTTCCTCCT
>JAZEWU010000007.1:5080134-5091599 GCA_036362915.1 Geotria australis | reverse complement strand
TTGTGCGGCGCGATGTTAACGCCGTTGTTCTGTCGAGAGTGACTTAGTCTGGCTCTACGAACCTCGGACGCGTCGTCTCAGAGGGTTTAACGAGGTGTTTACTGGCTGTAACAAAACCGCTTTGGCACTAAACCGACTTGGATTTCTTTATTAACGAAAGCCCGCTGCCACCCTCCCCACCCCACGTATAGTGCACGTATGAGACAAGCTATTAAATGACCGTTTCAATGGCGGATTAGAGGGAAAAAAAAGTAAATCCTGACATCGTAATTAATCTCACGAAAACACTCCGGAAGCTGACGAACATTATAACGTCAGTCATATCGTGCCAGCGATTGTCCGAATTCTGCACATGGGGAAAGCTTTACAATCGGGAATCACTGTTTATTATCCGTCCACAAGATGGCACTGCTCGAAAGAAATTAACTCATTTCGTGTCCGGCACTGATATCTTGCTCGAGTAATAACAATCACAGTAGCGTGCGCATCATACCAAGGGTCGCATCCCAGCAAGCGTCACAACTAGACACCGTTTGTCGCTTCCACAGCGGCCCACTCAAGAGCCAGGTTCGCTCCCGTTAAGCTAGTTGCGCTCCTGTGAGAGCCAGGTTCGCTCCTGTGATTACTGGACATTTCAGCCTCGCTGGCTGAGCGGAGCCAACCCCGGCTTGACGACAGCTGATGTCACGAGCCTTCCCTAATGCGCTCTCAACACCCCGGTGTGCGTCTGCCAACGATGACAAACGGTCGGCTTTTCTTGCACGGTCTTCTACTGATGGCTTCATTCACTAAGGCTCGCGCGGGACGGCAGCAACGTTGACAACGCTCTCTCCAACAGCAGCAGGCGCAAGATGCTGCACGTCGCCTCTTGGCATTGCCACGTCTCGTCCAGGAGAGGGTGCCCGTTTGCAGGTTTCTAACGCTGCGAGGGCGGAGGAGTGGTGGTGGCGCAGCGGTTAGCGCACCACCGAGCTGCAGTCCTGACTCCTGTGATAGACAGATGTTTATTATTGCGGCGGAAAAATACCCAGCGAGCTTGCAAGCTCTTTACAGGATTCCTGCGACACTACAAACATGTGAATTGACCAATATGAATGGAAATATTAAAATAACTAAAAAAAACATTGACGCACAGCATTGTACATAATTGACCATCTAAAAATTACAGTTAATCATTGCGATGGGAAAATAATATATAGGTAGCTTATTGCACATTGAGAGGGAACAAGTGCAACAATTGCAACACAGTTCGATTCCCGGACATGGCTAACACAAGTGAACCGGTTTTGGGCTTACCACTCACTTTATTTATCCCGTTATGAGCAGCGCGTTGAAGTATAGTCGAACAACCCCCCAGCACAAGGTGGCTTTCATCTAGCAGTGGGTTGATTTATTTTTTTTAATTCGCAATTGTGACATGACCAGTCAGCCAAAAGGTGTTCAGTAGGGGTGTAATGATAGCCGTGATCAAATCGCATGTGCACCTATTGATTTTTATATTTGTATATACGCAGGGGCGAAAGTAACTTAAACTTTTTACCGGTACGGTCAATTCGCAACCCCGCTTCTCACATCTGTACCGAATGCTTCAGCCACTTTCTTATCGACACTCCGTACCGTACCGGCTTACTTTCACCTCCGTGTATAGTCGCAACAGGTTCACACGTGTCCCCCGCAGTCGCAGGAGACAACGTTAAGATGGAAATGCATTCTAAGTCCTTCCTTTTCGTTGCCGTGACGGCATCGCACCCGTTGCCGTGACAGCCCACAAGGCTGTATCCATTTCGGGCTGGGCCCGACCGGGCTAGGTGGCTCACCCGGCCACCAGACGCTTGTCGACGGACACCACCTCCAGGCCTGGCTCCACGGTTGGGTCCCGGTAACCCTAGTCCTGGGAACGCCTGGGAATCCCCCAGGAAGAGCTGGAATCTGTTGCTGAGGAAAGGGATTTCTGGTCCACTCTCCTTGGACTGCTGCCACCGCGACCCTCAACCAGGACAAGCGGTTTAGACAAATGCGTTCTTTAATCGAGCGTCACGATTCATCAACCCACCAGGGGGGGAGAATCGTTTACACCCCAAGCTGCTGGATGAAGGCCTCTCCAAACCACGGTCACGCGAAGTGACGATCCATCTAGCTCCTGCACACGATTGATCGTGGCCGACGATGATGATGATCGATAATTCTCCGGCGTGACAACACGAAACATATTCGTGAATCCCCCCACACATAAAACGCACAGCTTGTCACAGCGCAGCGAGCTCTCCCAGGAATCTCGACTCCATCCAGATGTGATGTGGCTCTAGATGGGGTAGCGGGTCGAGCAGCAGTGGACAGGAATGAGTAGTTATGGAGGCCAGACCCTGGGATGTGCAGAAGAGGAATGTAGCTCCCCATCCGGACCTCAACACGAGATGTGGACCAGTGCCTCTGCCACGAACACACCTAATGCCCCCCCAGCGTGTTATGGAACACCGGTCAGCCGAACCCCGGGTGCCTCACTTTATCTACGAGAAGACTCTGCAGTCCACCCAGCTGCAAAGTCAGTTTATTCAGCGGTTTCGAGCGCGTTGCGTACCGTGCTATGAAACCAACTGCGTTTTATTCCTGGCCATGACAAACACTGGTGGCTGTGATATCTGAACCAGTACTGGACCACGGCGAACACCTACGGGAGTGATATCTGAACTAGTTCTGGGCTACCCGTTTAACCCTCACAAAGGGGGCATGGTAAAGTACTGCATGGTCAATAAATCCCAAAACCATTACAGCACGGGGAGCCCTTCATCCAGCTGTAGATTTACGAAGGCATGTGCGTTATTATACTAAGACCATAATTGTATTTTCTATTTTAAAGTCAACAGGTAATGCAGAATTCTAAAGATTACAAGCTCGGAGCATTGAACTGAAGAGAAAAATAACCACGGCCCCAATGACGTACGTGTCTTTTTACACTTCTGTATAAACATTTCTTACAATTGGTAACAGCTCGATGTGAAGAGCAGCAAATATATACGAGCTAAAAATCGAACAACTACACGGAAAATAAATCAGGCGTCTGACGATGCCTCCAACGTGGGAAGCAAAATGCTGCGAAGGAAAGGAGGAACGCTCGACACGGCTATCCAGAAAGAACAACTTTTGAGAGCAAGTCTCACACATCGAGCCGTGAAAACCTACATCAATACCTCGAAAAAATAATTTTAATTAAAATCATCCAGGGACGTGGCTTGTAAATACCATACGATACAAATAATTCAAAAGTTTTCTTTGAACTTGCCACCGCAAGTTTTGATTTCTAACAACTGACGCAACTTTTGCCTCGGTGCGGATTCTCGCGTACGAAACGGTCTCAACCGCGTCGCCGCGCCACCGCTCGGAGCCCAGCCGCAGCCGAAAGCCGCCGCCGACGACCTCTCTTCGACGACGACGAAGAAGAATAAAGAAAGAAATAAAACACAACGCAGTTCTTCCCCTCCGCACTCCGCTTTAATCCCTGACCTACATCATAACCCTGCGGTAATCCCATATAGTGAGGCTTCACGGCTGTGTGTCCTCTAATGTGCGGAACGGTCGCCCTGACAGCCGTTGCCGCGGGAACCCAGGGGAGGGGGGGGGTGGCCCTGGCGGACCACCGGGGGCCCTGCGCCTCGTCTGGACGCTGGCCGAGCGGCGGTGGGGCGCGCCTGGGAAAGGTCGCCGGCGTGTATGGGGGGCCCCCACCAACCACCAAAGACAAAACACATCCCCCGTATAGCCTTAACAGACTGTAGGGGCAAGTGCCGTTAGCGAGCACCTACCTATTAAGGTCGACACGGCACACGAGGGGGGTAGGTGACCGGCACCACGCCCGGCCGCCTTTGTCTCACGAGTGGCAATGTTTACACACCGCGCCAGGTACTAATTTGAGGCTGAGTCGACCTAGGGGAGGACCAGGACCGGTTCAGAAAATCGTCACTGGTGCTGTCTGTGAGCGGGATTCGAATTCGGGTCGCTCGATTTGTAGCCCAGTCCGCTAACCACTGGGCTACCGCTCCCCACCACACCCCACGACAACCACACCGCCACAAACCACTATCCCCCCCCAACCACTCTGCCCCCCCAATAACAACCCCCACCCAACACCCACTGCCCCCGCCAACCACCCTGCACTCGGCACCCCCTCCCACCCACTCCGCCACAACAACGTGTGCATGCCGCCCGGCGCTGCCCGGCGGCGCTCGGCGCCCGCACAGTTGTCCGCGGTCGCACTTCATTTGGCGCTCCGGACAGCTCGGCGCGAGCGGCTTATTAAGGGCTAAATGAAGCAGGGTGTCATTAAAAAACAATTTGGGGTCGGATTTTTCGCACGAAGCTTACGGTCTGGAGGTGCTTGCGGCGGGGCGGCCGAATAACCGCGGCGAGCTCCGAGCGGAGCCCTAAAGATTATCGATCGATTGGGCTTCGAGTCCCGGCGCAGTCGGAAGTTTGACGGTGGAAAACGTTCCGTCGCCCGTGCCGAAATCGTTTTTTTCAAAATGAAGTAAAAATTACGCGGAAATTCTGAAAGCGACGACTGAATTTAACAGCGCGACGGTGGGAATAAGTCGTTTTAAAAAGCAATTAAAACGGCAACATGTGCGGGATTTGAAACCTGCTGCTAATTTAATTGTAATGGCTACGTGTGTGTGTGTGTGCATGCGTTTGTCAATTACTCACAAAGACATGCCGACAATTGCAATATAATTATTGTGATAGTGGGTTAATTACTTTTGTATCCCATGCAATAGCGTCGCGAACTATTTTTCAGACACTCGAAATATGGCGTCTACGGTATTTTTAAATAAATAAAACAAAAAAAATTGCAACATGAAATATATATATATTTTCTTATATATACATCAGTGCAAATTGTACACATAATACCTTGTAAAGGACAATACAGGAACATCCATCAGTTCTGCAACAGTGACAGCATCATAATGCGTTCCATCTCGGTGCACACAGATGTGAAACACGGAACGCAGCTGCCTTTTCTGTCGTTCATGTAAATAACTTTCCAGGTATGTTTTCTGCATTTATTCATAAGAAATGTTCTGTTCATCGACTTTGAAAAAGTACCGAATGCACAGTCATGAATGTAAATGTTGAGCAGCAGAGAACACTCTGCTGTTTAGAAGGGTGCTTTTGATGGCGCAAGTTACCAAAGATAAAATCTGAAACTGATGAGAAAAAATCACAACTGCGGGCTGAAAAACTACGAGTTTCAAATAGTTGGTTCAGTCGTTAGACACTTACTCAGCCAAAGAATGTTCGTTTAACCGACAAGAAAAAATAGTTAAGTAAATTACAAATATTGTTTTTAAATGGCACGGCATGATAATCATTTACAAGAATTTGGTAAATCTACCGCTGAAGGAAGCACTCCCCACAATGGGTCAGCCGTGGTTGCTGTTTTCAGGTTGGTTAAGTGGCGGTTGTCAAAGACCGGTGCATAAGCCCACTTGCCACTGACGTTAGCCACGACTAGGAATCAAACCCTGGTCACTGGGGCTCACAGCCCCCGTATGCTAACCTCGGCACCACCAATAAAAAAAGGCGCATTAGTAATAAATAATAAACGCACATAACACGGTTGAAATAGTGAGGGTTGGAGAGTGCGGGGTTTTTTTGACATGGAAACGGTGAGTGACGCGGTTGGTGGAAATAATGACAATTCTCCACGCTGATTAGCGGGGGATTCTATTACAGACTCCTGCCTCGGCCGATGGAGGCCCAGCGCTGGTGGGAAAATCTAGTGGAGGATGACCGAGAACACCCAAGATGTTTTGATCAGTGTCCCCCCCCCCCCGCCTTTGATCGCTTGGAAATAATGTAGCAAGCACCGTGGCAGTCCTTTTTTATTTCTGCGAGCGGCAAACCATCCTCTTCCAAACATTCCTTTCAACCGCTCTCTGCGGCCGATTTCTCATCGTATGCATTGTCGCCAATGCACAATAGATGCAAAAGTACCTACCGCTTTGAGTTTATGAATTTTTTTAAGAATGGTATTTTCATCGTTAAGTTGGCTTTTCAGCTGAAATAATGCGACTGTATAGAACGGCTGATAAAGTGTGCAAAGGTTCAATGAGAAGTTCACCCTTGCGGTGTTCTTGCTTAAAGCAAGTACGTTGTGATTTAATTTTAATTTACATTCTACCCCAGTGCCTGATTTTTTATTACGCTGTGACTTGTCGTTTATGATTACGTATACTTCTTGTTTTTTCAAGGGTATATGTATTTGTGGTTGATATGTCAATCGTAAGATGTATTAAACAATATCACCAAAACCCATCGCAGTCACTCCATTTTTGAAAAACTTTGCACGAACAATATAACATTATACAACAAATGAGTAAAACTTCAAGGTAGAAGCGTTCACGTCGCGATCCCTGTCAAGGAACACTTGGTATTACCTGCGAATTCTACCAAACACTTCGAAGCCAAGCTAAAAGACAACGATGTCCAGAAGCTGACCATCGCGCTTCGAAGAATCGCAAAGAAGAAGACTAAAATTTAAAATGCTTCCAGCTGTATTGTTTTCTTACACTGTTAATGGACTTCGATGATACCATTCTATAAGAATAAAATGATGATAACTCGTAAGTGAAACTCTATATATTTCCATACACTTCAAAGGTAAACAATCTGTAACATAAATCCATCACAATGGATAACCGTGGGTAGGGGCTTCAAACACTGATTATAGAATATAGTAATATTAGAAAAAATAATTTACCCGAAAAACTTCAACTGAGTCCCATGGCTGCTTTTCAGGAGGGTGTTGCATGGGCAAGACAGCACGCAAAAAATAAACACGGAGCACATCAAAAAATGCACATTGTATTTGTCGTCAACCTGACCCAACATGAACCCTCTTATCGCTGCAGATAGAGTACCGCGGCCTTCATATACCTGCCAACTTTTCTGGCTCAGCCTTACGTAGACACCCCTTTCAAGAACGGGCGCGCTCTGCAATTTATGTCCCACACCTGTGCGCAAGCCACAACAGCTCTTTAAAGAGAGGGCAGGTGTTTGACATTAACCGTGGAACGCACCGCACCGTCCCTTCGAAGAGAAGCAGGTATGCCACCGTGATGTCATCGCGGCCGCAAACGGCGACCCGGTGCGGAACGCGGCGGTGAGCATTGTAGCAGCGACACCTGGTGGCTCCCACCGCCGCCGACGTTGGTTCAAAATTCCCAGCGCTGCTCGGTAACGGGAGCGATCATTACGAGACGGACACAGCCAAAATCTTCATCTATAATCCATCCAGCCATTTTCTGAAACCGCTTAATCCCGCACAGGGTCGCGGTGAGACGGAGCCTATCCCGGCAGACACAGGGCGCAAGGCAGGGGGATACCGAGGATGGGACGCCAGGCCATCGCAGGGCACCTGGGGTAATTTTACTCAGTCGGCCAATTAACCTGGCAGCATGTCTTTGGACGGTGGGAGGAAACCGGAGTGCCCGGCGAAAACCCACGCGGACACGGGGAGAACATGCAAATTCCACACAGAAAGGCCCCCGAGCCGGGATTCGAACCCGGGCCTTCTTGCTGTGAGACGGCAGCGCTACCCACTACACCACCGTGCCACCCACTGCCAAAACTTTATCTTTAATCAGGATTACTGACCACGACTCACAACAGTGGTGAGTGATATCTGAACCAATCCTGGGCTCCTCGATCTGGACAAACCCTGCATTGACTGGCGTGGTGAGGTATGACAAACGGTCCCCATAACCGATATGGTACGTGGCAGGCGCATACCCCACAATGGATTGACACAGGGAGAGAAATGGCGATATATGAGAGTACATTGAGATTATAATAGTAATAATAGCATTTTATAAAGTATCTTTGTTGGAAGACCTGGGATACACAAGCAAACAAATACAACGCGCAGCACATATTAGAAAACTAAATGTCAAATCTCAGAAAATTACACGATTTAAAATGCACACAAAAAATCTTGCAGTGAGTCGGTAACTCAAGCCCAGCCACATCAGAAACATCGCATGGAGCGAACCTCACCATTACCGCATGGAGATTCACCACAATTCAACCTCAGAAATGCTGGGATATGACCAAGTGAACATGTAGCTCATATTGCCCATGCTGCAGATGTTGATTCAGTAATCTCCAATGAGACATCACGTCATTTTGTGTTTTATTCACCGAGTTTCAGACGTTAGCCCCACAACATCCTGCAAAAATCCAAGCTTGCATGTCGTCATTGAGAAATGTAAAAAATCTCTTTAAAAAAATGCTCTCCCACAAAAAAAAATCAAATCAAAGGAATGCAACATATATTCGCCACAATACAAAAGTAACAATTGGCCAAACATCCCAAAGTGTCATTACCAGAACCAAAAAAAAAGCATTGAGGATCTGTGAGCCACCCCTTAACAATACAAAAAATACCAACCACTTGTCACTACTGTAGTTTGGGTCAATGCCACTTGGGCGTTTTTGGAATTCTAGCGGCAAGACGAGGAGCGGGTATTGCTGTACAAACGCAGACCAAACTGCTAACGTGAGTGCCTATTAACGCTTTCAGTTCCAGCAAGTGGGCTTTGTTTAAACAAACATGTGCCGCGCGGTATGCTCAAGAGACCCTTGTCATTCCACAAATGAATTAAAAACAACACGTCGAGTGGTGAAGTTCAGAAGGAGGTCGAACTGACACCACTTACCCGCTGTGAGAACGTCAAGCCTGTACGCACTCGCTTTCAAACCTTTAAGATGGCAACATTACTGTCAAGAGGAGACACTCAGCAAAATTAACCACTCCGGGTCCCATCGCGATGAAATGTCATCAATAACCCTAAACGTCAACGCTAATTCACATGAGATGCCCGGCCTGATTAGTCACACGTTCAAGAGCACGGAGTGGAAATGTGGAAAAAATTCCGCGGAGAGTAAATATTTTTTTTGTGCCAATTGTAAGTGTTGGAACTTTTTCTCTGGTGGCATGAAAAATGAGCGCTTTGTTAGGCTGAAAAAACATCGCTAAACTCCTCACTGACACATTACAAACAGGTTAAGGTTACGTGCTTAATTAATCTGGCTCCTAAATTTATCAAGCTGGGAAATATCCTTGTCAAAGACTGAATATTCATATGTAGCCTTCATTAAATAAATACAGTATATGAATTGTGTTCTGTACTGCAGTAAATCAAAATCAATGGCTTTAAAATTAGACATTAACAAACTGAAATTATGGCATTTAACAAGCTAAATGATGTAATTTGCCCTTGCCGAAATGCATTTTCATAATCTAGTAAATCACACCACTGGTTCATCATCTTGTAAAAACAGCCATGAGTGATTCCATTTGTAATAGCGTTAAGTAACGGCTGAAAAACCTGAATGTTGGTACAAATATATTGGAGCCAATGCAGATACTGTCACTTGGAAAACAATTAAAGGAACACTTTCAATTGTAAGTTTGGCCAATTTTGCAACATTTTGCCTGCCCCCCTCCCCACCTCTCTGTGGTTTCCTTGCGCCTCTGAGTCGTTATGTCTATGAATTAATACATACCAAATTAATGAATGTGCACGTTATCAATTGTATTTAGTATTAAACAGGCGTTTTTTTTTTTTATAATATCCGTCCAACAGACATCTAGGAATAAAAATACAAGATAAACTGATTGAAGTGTGATCCTCAAGAAAAATGCGCAAAACAACATATGCATCAATCCATAGTATATCAGTTTTTATGGGTGAGGTCATGTAAAAAATAAGTATCGTAAACCCGCCTCCACCCGACACAGCCAATTCGTAAGGTTTGTCACGTGAACAAAACGTGCCAATTCCTTACTTTCCCAGCACACCGGTATGTTTGAGAGCAAAAACACGATATTTTAAATGAATGAACAACCCTTCGCTGATAGTTGCAATCAGTTTCAACAGGAACAATGGTTCCATGTTAAATATACAGCAAGTCCACTAAACATTTGAATCTGAATGAGACATTCTTGATAATTCGGTTTTCGACACTTTTTACAAGAGTGACATTGATGATAGAAACTGGGAAATCCCAGGACATGTAAAAGGTAGTGACCAGAACGTGTGATCACATGTAGGTGGGTGGACAGCCCACATTAGGGTTCAGCACAGCGCCTCACCCTGGTCAGATCGACTTAATTGCCAAGCAAGGATGCATGTTCTCCCCGTGTGTTTTCGCCGGGTACTCCGGTTTCTTCCCACAGTCCAAAGACATGCTGCTGCATAGGTTAATTGGCCTGCTGACTAAATGATCCCCGGTGCCCTGTGATGGACTGCAGTCCCATCCTGGTTATAGCCCTGCCTTGCACCCTGTGTCTGCCAGGAAAGGCTCCGGCTCACCGCAACCATGTACAGGATTAAGCGGCTTCTGATAATGAATGAATGAAGTTAATGAAAGTCCCACATGAAAGCCCCTTTGTCAGGTACGACGGGAACACAGAAGATATAACTCAACTCATTCAACCAAAGAGCAACCATCAAGTTACAATACATACATGAATAGGTGATGCTCCCGGAATAGCTTCAGAGTTGTCAACCCTAGTCAGTAATCATCATTACTGTACGGGGAATGCGCGGATGAGCCCAGACTTACGTAAACCCACGAAATTAAAATGTTAACTCCTTAAATCCAGGAATGGATGGATGGAGCTCGCCGCCGCTCCGCATTGAACATACTTCACAGCACTTGTCTCTGAGGGTTGGTGAAGGTTGGTGGGGTGCTCAAGACGACTGGTTCAGCAGATATCACACGCCACTAATGTTAGCTGTGTCCGGCAAACTTAGTTGATAACGCAATGCGCCAACAACTGCGCCACCGCTCCCAATAACACACATTATTATGCGTAACTACACAGTACAGTAAAATTAACTCCTTTTCCAAGCCCTGATGAAGCTGAGTGGAAGTCTCAGCGAAACGTCGGTACCATATTTTAAGGAAAGTGCTGTATGTGCTCGCTCGTTTTCTCCAACATATCGGCGGGTGCACTACACTTACACACTTTTTCACATGACCTAAACTCACAAACAGAGCTTCACTATGGATACACAGTACAGTGTTATTTTTGTAAACATTAAAAAAAACTACGTAAATCGGCTGAAGTCTCAAAATGAACGTCTTTCTTTAAAAATGAACTGTAAATTTGTCCTATTGAACACATCTTCTAATACCAATGATGTACTGTTACACGTGGCCGGAGTAGTGATGCGAGGTATTTAAGAAGTCCACCGCGCTATCCACACAGGACACCATAAATACCTCGCATTACTACTCCGGCCACTCGCACCAACACAATCCCGTACTCTCCGCAGCTCATCACAGCACCTACTCCACACACCGCGCTCACGTACAACCTTCGCGAAATGCCGATTCTCGGTTGCGGCACCCACAACCTGGAACAGCCTGCCACACCTATTGCGTTAAACACAGTCCCC
>JAZEWU010000007.1:5063371-5080023 GCA_036362915.1 Geotria australis | reverse complement strand
TGCGCGCGTTACAAAAGTAGATTATTATTATTATTGCTAATGCACGATTAACTCTTGAATGTGTTCGATTTCAAGGCGTCGTTGGCTGTTAGACTCCCACCGACGGTTCAATGGTTTGACATTAACGGTTTTATAATAATTACGACACCGCAAAGGGTTAACATTTCAAAATAACTATTTCGCTATAGCTCCGCTTTACCGCACGAGAAACATGCGGTAGTGTCGGATTCACCAGGCACCACGTGCGAGCTCCACGGACAGCTATGTGAGAGCGCCTCATTGTATTTGACAGAGCACATGCGCAGCGCTCTCCCTTTACATTTCCCGTTCAGAGCGGAAGCAGCGGAACACGTGGAGCAACATCAGCATCCTTAACCTTGTACATCGATTCATCTATTGATCCATCCATTTTCAGAAACCGCTTAATCCTGTACTGGGTCATGGTGAGCCGGAGCCTATCCCGGCAGACACAGTGCGCAAGGCAGGGCTATACCCAGGATGAGACGCCAGTCCATCACAGCGCACCGGGGGCACATTTTTTTTTCTAAGCGGCCAATTAACCGATGCAGCAGCATGACTTTGGACTGTGGGAGGGAACCGGAGTGCCCGGCGAAAACCCACGCGGACACGGGGAGAACATGGAAACTCCACAAAGAAAGGCCCCCGAGCTGGGATTAGAACCCGGGGCCTTCTTGCTGTGAACATAGCGATGAAAGCCCACGCAAGCAAATCAATTGTTCACGTAAATCATTGGGAACATAAAAAACTCAACAATCTAGAGACCCAGCGACCATCAACGCGGGAAAGCCGGTTTCTGAATATTTTTCTTTGTGGAATCGAGTTTAGTTTATCATCACGAGTCCAAACTGTGTCGCTTACCGGTTTAACACCCACCGCTTTATTCCCTACGCTGGAGATCTCTGGCTTCGATCTTCCGTGAAGCTTACGAGCAGCAACAACCCTTACCCTGGCTGCAGGAGGTGTGGATACTTTATGATGATGATGCACAAATGGAGAATTAAAATCTCTTCGGTAAGAGTGAGATAGATGACTGTGTGCACCACCAGCGTCGGCGGTGGGCATAAGCAGACGAAGCAAATCCTTAGGGCCCCGAACAGCTCAAGGGTGCCCCCTATTCGCGTATCTCATCTCATTGTCAGAAACCGCTTAATCCGGTACAAGGTTGCGTTGAGCCGAAGCACTGGTGCGCAATGAGTCGCGCTGCCGCCTCAGAGCAAGAATCCCTCCGGCTAGAATCCCCGCTAGGGTGCCTTTCTGTGTGAAGTTTGCATGTCCTCCCCGTGTCCGCGTTGTAACTCCGGTTTCCCCCCACAGTCCAAAGACATGCTGCTGCACAGGTTAATTGGCCTGCGGACTAAATTGCCCCCCGGTGCCCTGTGATGGCCTGGCGTCCCATGCTTGGTATAGCCCTGCCTTGCGCCCTGTGTCTGCCGGGATAGGCTCCGGCTCACGGCGACCCTTCTACAGGATTAAGCGCTTACTGACAATTGATGGATGGGGCCGGTAAAAGCATCCCAAAAACAAGCCCATGCTCTCTAACGCCACAGACGAATGACCTTTAACACACAGCCCATTAACTCAGTGCCCGGACAACCCGTTGGCTGGGGGGGGGCGCCCCTCCGGCGCCTATCCGCGCTGGGAAATCCAATGGGCGATGGCGGCGGGGTCCTGCGCCGCGCCGCCGCACGGACGCGGACAATGGCGTCCGACACTCCGCTAGCCAACGCGATGAGGCTCCGCAACCAGCTGCAGAGCGTCTACAAGCTCGACCCGCTGCGCAACGAGGTGAGGGTTCGATACCCGCCCGCGGCGGCTCCTAGCGACGGCGCCGCGCCGTTCGCGACGCGCTCCGGCGTCGTTGAACGAGGCGGCGGTCGCCTAGGCCGCAGGTCGGGCCCCCTGCGCTTGCCTGAAAGGTGGGCTGCCCCCCGAGGAAGGCGGCTGCCGATCCCGGTTTGAGATGAAGAGGGCCGGTAGCGGGGTGGCTTGTGAGTGGCGAGCGCGTGGTTGGAGGGTTTGTTATTGTTGTGTGGTGTGTGTGCGCGTCACTGGGTGTTACGGTGTGTACAGCGTAAGAGCCGTGCGCCAGTGCCTTCAAGGGCTGTATGTGCGCATGTGTGTACAGTGCATGTCACCATGAATAACTGATGTGTGCCGGATGTCTGTATTGTGAGTGGCGTATTTTCTCTACGGTGTATGTATGCGCGTTCAGTGAGGTGTGTGTTGTATACTTGTCTGTGGGTTTATGTGAACTCATTATGTGTGTGTGTATACAGTACTGTAAACAAAACAGGGAGCGGTGGCGCACCGGTTAGCGCGCTGCTTTACGGGTTTAATTTCCCGCTCACGGCCAATATCGTGGGGAATATCATAACCGTTCCTGGGTCACCCGAGATTCTTACAGGAGTGTCTGGTGCGGTGTGTAAACATCAGCACCGGGCGGTGTTGACCACTCACCTCTCGTGTATCGTGTCAGCCTTTGTAGATGGTCACGGGTTGCACCTCAAGGCCCACTTAGATAGATTTGTATTAATTAGAACAGCTTGCAAAGCTCAGAAAGAGGGATTCCTGCGATGCAACAGATTGAGACGGATATAGGCTCTCCGCTGGGAGGGGGGCATTACTCTGTTGACTGTCTCAGTCAACAGAGTTCCATACCTGACTGTGTAAAACTTCAGAGGCAGGTAGTGCCTCAATCGGTAGTGGAACTCCCAAGTCATCCTGAAAAAAGTAGTACTTGCTGTTATGCGGAGGGAAACAAAGGCGGCCATGTATGGTACTGACCACAGCACCTTAATAAGTGCCGTGCAGTCTTTATAGGTGTTCACCAACAGCACTTTTTCTTCTGCAGACATTAAGGCTAACCAGGGGATAACTAATCTCTCAGTGTGTGGTAATGCTACATTGGTGCATGTTGACAGTGGATCTTGTTTTGTCTAACTGCAGGAGGAGGTGAACGTGAAAATTAAGGAGCTGAACGAGCACATCGTCTGTATACTCTGCGCTGGGTACTTCGTGGACGCCACCACCATAACAGAATGTCTCCATACGTGTAAGTTAATAAATATATCGAGGATCTCACCTCACGTCACACTTTCACGAATTTGCAATAAGAAGCAGGAGACCATTACAGGGTCGACAGCCAGAGCCTATGCCGGCAAACACAGGGCACCAGGCAGGGCTATATCCAGGATGGGACGCTGGCCCATCGCAGGGCCGTGGGCGCATGTTGTCTTGAGACTGTGTGAGGAAACCAGAGTAAATAATTTTTAACAACACAAACAGCAAATATTCCAGCATAATAGCTATCTGAAAAACCATTGTGACTTTCGTAGAAGACAGTTGTGTTTGCGAGCTGGGAAAGAGTGCTTTATTGTACTTGGGTAAAGTTTTCTGCCTATCCCATCCACAATAATACATGAATGCGCTTCATATAAAGAGGTGACAACTAAGTAACCTCCAGTGTTCTTTTATCACAGAAAACTCCCATTTCAGCTCTTATTTCCACAAGCGTACGTAGATGTGAGTGTAATTTATGTGCCACTGTTTTCTGTGTTTTGCTGAGGTTAGTCTGCAAGAGCTGCATTGTGAAATATCTGCAGACAAGCAAGCACTGCCCCATGTGCAACATCAAGATCCACGAGACGCAGCCACTTCTCAACCTCAAGTTGGACCGGGTGATGCAGGAGATCGTCTACAAGCTGGTGCCCGGCCTGCAGAACGGTGAGCTCTCCCGTGGCATTGCCTTTGACATCGATTTCGGTTCCTTGAGAACATTGCTCTCGAGAGCTGTTGTTTCGAGATAGCCATGTTGCGCATTCCTTCTCTCCTCTTGGCGATATTTCACCTCCCACGTTGGAGGCATCTTCAGGCTAATCAATTGCCCAGCTGGAAGTTGTGTGTGTGTGTTTTTATATTTGAATCTGTTACATGTTTTGCCACCTTGCTTAGTTTGTGTTCCAGTCGTGCCTCCGGCCAGATCACTCGGGATGGGCCCGGTATTGTCGGATCCTGGGAGCTAAGCAGGGTTAAGCCTGAGTAGTGCTTGGAAGGTTGACAACCATGCTGAAAACATGTGTTGTAGGGTGGTGCTGGGCTATATTGTCAGCAGGCGGCAGTGCAGCAAAATCAATTGTATCCGATTAATGTAAAGATTGCAGTCTTGTTTTCAGCTTCTACGCAGTTTAGAAAAGTTCAGGTAGGTTGAAGGCGTCTGTTGTTCTCGGTTGATGAAGAAAATAAACTATTTTCACAAAGTACGTGATCTGGACATGCATATAACATTTATCCTCACGATTTGATGATTTCTCATTATTCAAGATCACGAATCGACTTAAGAAACCTTTATTTTATTACAGTGCAGTGCATTGTAGCCTCTTTAGTGGCTGCTGGGATCATGTGAGATAATTATATAACACGTAAAAATGCTTAAAAATTGATACTTACGCACGATCCGACGTATGTATGAGTGAGCTTAAGAATCATATGGAAGTGGTTCATGGCTGAATCATTACACCCCTACTGTATAGGGGGCATGTAACGATGCATCGACTCATTAATGAAAAGCAATTATATTTAATTCATTCACGTTGTCATTGGTGACCCGTAGAGCCTCCAGAGGTGTTACATTTGTGAAAGGTGCCTTATAAGGTCAAATAATCATTATAATTTTCCACCATGATCCTACGATTAGATTCTTGAAACAAATCATTATGTAACCTAGTCCACAAAAGAGGCATACTCGCATACTGTTTACACACTAGCTCCTATTACAGGCACACCTCTTTTAACGGATTGGAATAGTTCTTGAGGCTTGTCCGTTAAGCGATAAATACGTTAATAGAAGTCATTATAACGTGGTTCATTATAATTGTATGGTATGTATTAAATGAAGACGAAATTATAACGCTGTACTACGACTAATAATAATGCAGTGTAATAGTAAAAATAATACCCTAAGCATGTTTGTAGACAATGAGGGTTCGCAGGAGCCTTGGGCATGCAGTGCAACTGCTATACTTACTATTATAGACTACTTCTTAGTGAATATTTTTTTCTCGTCTGTTAAATAAAAATTTCTTGGTTCGAGGCTTCGATAAAAGAGATATGCCTGTACTGCTGTTACTGTACCCTAGTAAACCAAGGGATCTTTTCGATCGGGACGGGGTTCTCCGGTCGAATCACAACCCCAGATCGTGACGATCGATCGACTAAACGAGGGCCGGCAAACGATCACGCGACGTAGCTCGCACCCCGTTCACACAACCAGCTCCCGGCCACATCGTTCAATCCAACCTTGTAAACCAGGGGATCTCGTCGATGGGGGCGGGATAGTCACGCAACCACGCTCCGCCCGGCACGCGCCCGCCCCTCGTCTCGTCGCGCCACTCCAGGCCCGACCCCGGCACGTAGACGTCGCGCCTGGTGGCCCCCTTGCGCACGACGGGCGCCACCAGCACGCGGTCCCCGATCAGGAACTCGTCGTCGCTCGCCAGGGCGTCCTCGCCGCGCGGCTCCAGCCACCAGATGGGCCGCACGACCGGCGCCCCCGTGCTCGCCGCCTCGCGGGCGAAGCGCAGCACGTGGTCCGCCACGACGGTCTCGTGCAGCCCGGCGTAGCGGCGCGCGATGGCCACCACGTCGCGCGTCGAGTTTCCGGCGTACTGCCACGGCGCGATGGAGAACTGCATGACGGGCATGAAGGCTGTGACCTCGAGCCAGCGGATGTAGAGCTCCTCCTCGGGACGGAAGTCGGTGCCGTGGAAGCCGCCCTCGTACGCGTTGCCGCCGATCATGTCGGGCAGGATGAACGGGTAGCCGAGCACGCTGAAGGTGAGCGCCGTGGGCACCAGCGTCAGCAGGCCCTTGCTCGACCCCCAGTTGGAGTCCTTGTCCATCATGCGGTAGAAGACGGGCAGGCGCTGGCCCCGCCAGCCGGCGCGCAGCTCGATCTGGCCGCCGAAACGGGCGGCCGTCTCGGCGTACAGCTTTGTGTAGAGGCCCGGGTTCGCCATCGGCGCGCTCGTCACGAACCGCGGCGGGAGGTAGTTGATCTCGCCCGCGTCGAACTTGAAGGAGTCGACGCCGTAGGCGGTGCGCACGCGCTCCAGCTTGGCGGCGTACCAGGCGCGCGCCAGCGCGTTAGTCATGTCCACGGTGGCGCCGATGCCGTTCCACCACCGCACCAGGCCCGGCACGTGGTTATTCTCGGCCTTGACGAAGTAGCCCCTGTCTGCTCCTTCTGCGCACGCGCGACGAGAGCGTACCGTTTGCGATCGTCCCGTATACGGCGGTGATCGTGTGTCTGCCAGCGTCTGTCTGTAGTGTTTGTTTTCACTGTGGCCGATAACATCATAATATATAGGAAGCTCTGTGTGGCAATATGGCGCCGGCAAACCGCCTGGCTGTCTCCTCTGCCTCGCTGCGCTTTTCTCGCGCCTCTGAGTCGTTCTCTTGTCGAATGAATACCTTTGACATTGAACGAATATGTGCGCGTTATAAAATTGTTTTTATTATTATTATATCAAATCCAGATAAACAACTAATTATCGCAATTGCGCTTCAGAGCTGCTCTTTTGCGATGGCTGTGTCGAGCGTTGCTTCTCTCCCCATAAGCAATACAATTCATCATCCACTGTTGTGGATTTATAATCGGCAGGGAAATTATAGTTAAAAAAATAAACCTACATCCATCTCTCCAGAAACATAAAATGTTGGCAGAAAATAAATTAACTTTGAACAATGAACGCAGCCCTTAATAATTTCCCTGCTGTTCACAAACCCGTGGGTTTGTTTGAATATTTTTTGTTACGTTTTCTCAATACTAAAATTGGTCACGAAAAAACTGTAGTCATTCTCACTAGAAATGTGTAATAACGTCACACAGTTTAAATAAATCTACAACAAAGCTAATGCAAACTGCTAGATGCCTGCCACCCAGTCTAATTCACATCTTCATTATCGAGTATTACATCATATTTCACCCAGGGTTCAATTTTATCCAGATCTGTCCTGATTGGCTACCTGAAAAACGTGTTCCGCACCTGGCACACCACACCTGGTATACCTCTCGCCATGGCCGTGGCTCCTCATCAGGCGCCTCCTAGTCCGGTCTACCAAAGACCCAAAACCGTCTCTTCGACGGGGAACGAAACCGCTGTTTTACGCCGTTACCTTTAAAGCTGGGCGAGTCCGTGTTGACGAAGGGCGTGACCCAGGTGGTGACGCGGAACCCCATCGCCTTGAGCTCGCTCACCATGCCCTTCGCGTCCGGGAACTTGACCGGGTCGAAGGTGAAGTCTCCGTAGTGCGTCTCGTAGCCGTCGTCGATCTCCAGCTGGCTGTTGCTGAAGTTGTTGGCGAGGATCTCGCGCGCGTACTCCAGCACGCTGCTCTGATTTATGGCCACCTTATAGCGCGCCCACGTCGACCAGACGGGCCGCCGGATCATCCGCTCGTCGGGGACGCCCGCGGGCTTGCCCAGCCACTCGGAGACCACGTGGAGGTGCGTGCTCACGACGTCCGGCCCCGAGCAGGCGGCGTAGCGCAGGCTGGGCCCGGGCGTGCCCGGCGGCCGGCGCGGGTAGGGCGCGTCGCGGTAGGAGGCCTTGAGGCAGATGTGCCCGTCCCCGTTGGCGTTGATGCTCGCGTGGAGCGGGCTGTCGGCGTCGCCCCAGAGCGCCGCGCCCGCCGACGACAGCCAGTAGCGCTCGAGCAGGGAGCCGTACTGCTGCTCGTCCAGGAACATGTCGCCCGACAGGTAGAAGGACATGGTCTTGTTCCACGAGTTGATGGGCCACCGCTGGGAGTACATCTCGGCGGCGCCGTACCTGGAACGGCACGGAATTCGAGCCGCTCTTCGCGTCGCGAATCCCGTCCCCCTGTGAAATTCGTCCTCGCGTCGGCTGTTCAGAAATTCGTCCGTTCGCGATGGGGTTTTTTTTTTTGCTTTCGGTGACGCGTTACGCCGTTTGAGTGGAAATACGGGTGGACCTGCAGAGCAGGGAACGGCTAGACTGGGCTTATAGATTTTATATAGATAGAACTTGGTTTCATACATTCGTTATCACTACCCGCTTAACCCTGTAAGAGGTCACGGTGAGCCAAAGCCTATCCCGGCAGACACGGGGCGCAAGGCAGAGCTATACTAAGGATGGGACGCTATTTCATCGAAGGGCACCCGCAGAAATTTAGTTAGCGGGCCAATTAACCTAGAACTTTACGTGTATATTCTGATAGCTAGAGCTGGGACCATATGTACCACGACTCACACCACCGGCACGACCACTGGGATCATGGGGACCACCACTGGAACCACCTGCACCAGCAGAACTGTGTGCTGCATGTAGGTTTCCCTGTAAGGGCTGAGTTTTTATTTTATTTAAAATGCCATCTAGATTGACGGAGATGTCAACATGAGAATTGCCCATACGAAAATCGTGGTTCCCGCAGTAACCGACTTGAGTGGATTGGGAGGAATCGAATGCGATTCTCGTAGGAATCGGCAAGGTATGTTGACTGTCGTTATTTATATTGGCATTAAAAACGAGAGCGGAACACGGACAGATCGTAAACATTGCCGCGAATGGAGTAAAATTTCCCTGTGATTTATTTATTCGCTTTCATATTTTTTTTTATAATTATACGGCAACGCAAGGGCGTAGAGCCCCTCGCTGGCAGCTGTCTCGCGGCAAGATGAAAAACAAGCGTTGGCAGCGCTTGTGGGTTTAACGACAAAGTGGATCGTGCGTGCGAGAGACGTTTGCGAAATTAACGTTGCCGATGAAAACAATTAAACTTTTACTTCAGAATTCTCAGATTTAATTTGTCAATATAGACAAAAACATAGTTTGAAATTCAGTCGACGTTTTTGTAAACATTTGTGCGTGTAAAACTAACGAGGAAAAGTTGGGCCTGCTTTCGAATCGGTGTAGAAGTTCAACTGAAAATACTTTACCACCATCTTCATTAACGTTGATTGACAACCGTAGAAATGTCCGCAAGTGAAGATATATAATTTGGTTAATGGAGGTTGAACAGTGCTGGGATGGATGATCACCTCGCGTGGAAACGGCTGCCGTAGGCTGCTGCAGGGCTGTGTTGTCAGCAGGTGGCAGTGCAGCAAAATGGACTGTTGTGCTGTGCTATGCTCCAACGTCTGTGCTCCCTACCCCCACCAATCAGCAATGAACAGCGTGTTGAGGTAGAGCCCATTAGCTCCCATGACTCACACGGTGTGGGGAGGCCCTCATCCAGCAGTGGATTGCCAGACGGGCCTTGCCTGTACACGTAGTCTATTAGCGTTTTTCCTTTGCCAACCTCAGTTTTGTACGGCGCTTTGCGATCTCCGGGTGAAGGGCACTTAAAAAATGTAAACTTTTACTATCGTATGGCCTGCCTTTGCAGTTGCTGCAAAATGTTTTAGTTATGCTTGTTTTTCTTGGTAGTGCATTCTTAACGTTATTAGCACGTGGTGTCATTGGCACATGGCGTTATTAACACGTGGCATCTTACCAGTGCGCCTTGGCCATGCTGAAGCAGTCATAGGGCTCAAAGTCCTCGCTGGTTGTCTCCCAGTGGAACTCGTGGCACGAGACGTTCGATGCGGTTGAGGCGTTGATGCTTATTCCCAGTTTCACCTGTCCCATCAAACGCGTGTCATTAGAAACAACCCTTGACGTATTTACCATCAACGTTCCGGGAAGTAATTTGTGTAATGACACTAATATTAATAACGGTGACATTTTTTTTTAAATCGTGGAAGCCTCAGTGAATCTCGATTTATTCATTTTTTTAAGGAAGGTCCTCCGTTGTTTGGCCAATTCTATTTTACGGAGTGTGTTTGCTGTGGACCATCACTCTGATTTGCATTACGATGCTTCTGTATAAAATAGATGGAGGTCACCTTAACTTGTAAATGTTAATTTTTTTTTAGTATTTAGATTTTTGTCCTAGTATTTTTAAACCTTTGCTGCTGTGTTCCATCCATGTATATGCCAACACCGGGGTGTGAGAGAATCGGCATTTTGATCCTCTATATGTCCTGTACGTATGGCAGAATTGACAATAAAGTTGCATTGAATCGAAATGTATTTGTTACCCAGCTAAGTTTCCAACGGAAATCCGTGGTGGCATCAGCACAACAGAACGACAGCATCAAAGCGTTCCGTACGGAGTGACAGGCAACAACAGGAACAGAAGTCGTCATAGGTTGCAGGAGAAAAAAAACTCCAGCGAGCGGTGGATGCCCCCCCCCTTGCCTGAGCGTGCGGGCCGGTCCACTGCCAGCAGGCGACGCTGCCGGCACCGGGAGCCTCACTGCACTCCGTGGGGGGGACCTGGTCCCAATTGGGCCCCTGCGGCACGCCCAGGCTCCCCGACAGAACGACGTCCCCGTCCAGGTTCCGTAGCACGAAGGAGCCGTTGGCCTGCACCTCCAGCTCGGGCGTGTTCACCAGCCGCACGCTCTGTTCGAAACACAGGCACGGTGTCAACACTCGCTAGGGCTGGGTTCGACTCCCCGGCTCGCTCGTGCACTAATCCACTCGCTAGTGCGCTAATCCGTGTACTAACACTCGCTAGTGCACTAAACCACGCACTGACACTCGCTAAATCAGTAGTGTGATTTTTCCAGTTGTGTTGATTTATTCGGAAATTACAATTTAAATACATTTGGTTTTCGCCGCATTCTTCTAACAATGACATTTCTAAAATAAACTTTATTCCCGGAGCAAGAACTTAATTTAACATTTCCATTCATTCAAAGCCACGGGGCTTGCGTGTGTGAAAACAGAGAGGTTTTCAACAGCAGTTGACTTGATGGACCGCTAACTCCGAGTATCACGCATTCCAATATCCAACCCGTTCGTGTTAAAAGTCATGCATAATTTACGATAACCAATATTACGAGTAACAGCGTGGATACAATGCTATTGAAACTCTTACCAATCAAAGCCCTACGATATTCCTGGTACGGTTTAACGATGACATTGCAATAAGTCACGGTTGAACAGGTGACTCGAATACAAATGCAAGAAGCGCGGCAACTGTTCAGCCCTGCGCGTACCTTCTGCGGCGTTTCCTTTTCATCGCTCGGATCGAAGGCGATGAAGTACCACAAGAGCACGGCGATCACGACCACCAGCGCCACGTTCATGGCGACGGAGAGCACGTTCATAATCTTCGAAGTCTTTTTGGAGGCCATGTTCGCTTTCAGCGACGACACCATCTCCCCCGTGCGGCTCCGTCCGAAACGATGACCCGCCGAGCGCTTCGTTTGCCGCAGCTCGAAAAGGGGTGGGGGGGCGGAACGAGAAAACCAAAAACGTGGCTGGGCCCTGCTTACACATTAACAGACCAACAACAATTCGTGAAATCTTAACTGGCCCACCCTGATGTAGATATGACAATCGAGGAGAGGGTCGGGTGTTCCAAAGGTAGAGAGTTCGTGGAGCGGTCATTCGTGGCCGACCGGCTCAGCCGTGGTGGTTGCGATGTTTCCACTTTACACGGCGGAGTCTGCCTCTCAGCCGCTCGGTCTCCGTGAAGCTTAATGTGACTCGTAGTAGGTGTGTTTTTCTCTGTCAATATTTGAATTGTATGATGGTAAGGTGGGGGGGTGGGGAACGCGATGACTAATATAGATAGTCGTGTTTAGTGTATCTTCTCTCTCCTACGTGACGTTTTGCCTCCCACCTTGGAGGCATCCTCGGGCATTCTTAATGGTACATTGTGGAGTATTAAACACTCCTGCAGCATTGTGCACTTTAGAATGAGTTGGACTTGTATTGTTTCCATTTCTTTTCATGATTAGATGTCACGTGTGCTATTGGTGTTATGAAATTATGTTAAAGCGTCTCCATTTGGAACTGTTGCAGCAAACAGTGCACCATCTTGCGTCAGAGAACCACCCTGAAGTTGCCATTAGGGAACTACACCTTAAGTCACTTCAGTATAGCTCTTGTCAAACTAATTCTCAGAAATGGAATAAGCTAAATTAATTGAAAAACAAAACTTAACTTTATGCATTGTTCGTGCCATCATTGGTTGCTGAGCTGAAACAATGAACTTACTACACTTGAGAAGAGAGCTTAATCACAAATCATTTCCTGGATTCAAACCCAGATTCTCGCAGGCGCGTTCTCCGCACCTTGACGCATCATCGCGCCCTCCCAACCTTCGCAAGTTCTAACTTTTTGACAAGAGCGTGGTGTTTGAAATAGCGTTGCGTACATGACCACGAGCTAGTTTTACCAGGTCGCCCATCAATGCCCAGTGCTGAGAGGTCAGTTTGGCAAACAGCCCTCGGTGAGAGCCGGCCTCCGGCTGTGGCCATGTGTTGATGATTCGAAGCGTTCATTTAACATCGATTTTCCCCCCCATGCCCCCCCTCCTTCCCTGTGCCACCCCCGGTCCCCGCCGGCCCTTGTCAATGTGCCCACAGATGAAGAACGCCGCATCAAGGAATTCTATCAGTCGCGAGGATTGGACCGGGTCGTTCAAGCTGAAGGTGGGTGAGCGGATGCCCGCGTGCTGTCGCGTCGGTGTGTGTGTGCCTGCAAGCGCAAGTACTACCCGCTTCCGTACACAGTACCTGATTGCGGTCGATTACATCGGCGCTTGTTGAGATATTTGCTGTAACCTTGTCGGTGTCGTTAAATGCGAGGAACGTTCGTCACAGTCGTGTATACAGTATGTTGCCAGTTTACTTTCCTCAAGGTGCAACCCGGAATGTCTACAATGGTACAGTTAAAGTATGTTCCAGATTTTTGTCATCCCCATTTATTGTTTACGTATTGTTGCTTTCTAAATGACTTGATTGGTTATTAAGGGATCCTGCGCTTGCAGTGGATACACAAGCACAGCACCTCCTGTAGATGCCATATTACTTGCACATCTTTTCATCTATATCTGCACTATATTTGTGATAAGTATAGTTTTTGTTCTAGATCTGTGCCTTGTTATTGTTCCCCCCCAACCCCTCGCTTACCTTAACATGTAAATATAACATTTTTTTTAGTATTTAGTTTTTTTATCCTAGTATTTTTAAACCCTTGTTGTTATGTTCCAGTCCATGTATATGCCAACACCGGGATCTGATAAAAACGGCATTTCGATCCTCTATATGTCCTTTACATATGGCCGAATTGACAATAAAGTTGAATTGAATTAAAACATCTAATGGGCAATGTTTGAGGAAATGGCCCCTCTTCATTGCACGTAGAGGCCAGAGAACGGGGACAGTAAGCGACACCGACGACTAAAGACTCGGGGGGCGTCTGCGTTGGCGTCGCGTTGTGGGCAACGGCTGACGCGGCCAAACGGCGTGCGCGCACGCGGTGTTTTGTACCGTCGGCGTCACAGAGAGCGCGGCGGCGGAGCAGACGTCGCCACAGAGTCTGCCCTTCGACCTCTCCAAGGCGCACTACTACTGCTACGACGAGCTGGTGCGCCTCTGCCTGGAGAGACTCAGGTGAGCGGAAAAACGCGCCAGCCGGGCATTGCCCCACGCGCTCACGCGCGCCGCCCTCGTGGCGCACGCAGTGCCGTAGCCGCAAGCGTGCCGGCCCCCCGCCGGCCCCCGCCGTACACACGTCGTTCCTCTCGCGGAGCCACACAAATGCTGCCCTCGCGGGGGAAGACACCGCTCTCGCGTCCCACGCCAGACTCGTCTCGTCGCGGACGCTAGCTTACGGCCGCTCGTGGCCACGATGGATTTCTGGCTGAGGGGGAGGGCGGAGGTCGCGAGCGGAGATGGGTGTCAGGTTAGGGTTGTAACTAGAGCTGGGATGATTCGTCGATTTAGGTCAATTGATTGATTGGTGATTGTAATCGGCTCGTATTTGTTGTGGTCGGTTACTTCAGTCCCGTTTCAAAATGGGGGCCGCCCCCCACGTGCAGCCTTACGAAGGCAGGAAACCCCTTGTTAAGCTACGCCCAGCGTGTCGCAGCTGATGTTGCTGATGATGTCGCTAAGTTCCGGCCGTCACGTGGGATCACAGGTGAGACTATTTTTTCCCCGACTGTATTCACGTAGTCTGATTTATTGAATAATCAAACTGATAATTGGCAATCAATTACTTAAATCATGGCATAGTTGAGCTGTGTTAAAAAGGACAGGATCGTAAGCCTAGATCAGTCAGTCCGTTTTTTATTTAAGCTGGAAGGAACTGCCGTGCTTTGTAGCTTTTTTAACAGTTGTCCAGTGCGGAAGGGTAAGCAAGTTAATAGATAACTTGGGCTATACCCGGGAAAGGACGCCGGTCCAAGACAGGGAACCGGGGTCACTTTACTCAGGGCAATTAACCTAGGCAGCAAATGTTGTTTGCAATTTGCATATGTTGTTTGCAATAGGTTAGATGTTCTGAAATAAAATCATACCACCGAATTGTGGCAGTGCATCAAGTTGCGAGGGCAGCGAGTACCAAGATGCCTATTGGATAATATACTTCATTTGGAGCCATTCTCCTTCCACTGCTGGATGAAGGTCTTCACATCCTGGGGGTTGTTAGACCATACTTCACCGCACTAGTCAGTGCGAGTTGCTTAAAGAGAGGGTTGCACGGTACCGGATCAGATACGACACACCGCCGATGTAATCCGTGGCCAGGAATTGAACTCTGATCGCCGCGTGTTAGAGTGTATGGCGCAAATCACTTGGCCACCTAGATTACTTTTATTTATGACCGGGGCAAAAGCCCATTGTGACCGGCAGAAGTGAACATTTAAGAGGTACCTGTGTTTTAATACGTTCAGAAAAACGACATAAAGCACCTGAATCGCAATGGGCGGAGGCAAGAGTTTGACCGGCTTTGGGTCAGGGTGTTATTACATCGCGTGGAATTAAATCCACGCCGGCTTACATCTTACGCCGACGCGTTCTGGGCTAAAGCACGCGCATAGAAATGAGGCTTCGCCCCCCTCCCACCCCCGTGAAATGTAAAAAGTACACAAAAACACCCGCAAGGCCGCATAACGCAGCGGCGATCGGCAAAAAATATCCCGTTAATACAGCCGTCCGAGGCGAGCTCTCCAAAACAAGTTGTTACTGCGGGGAGCGATCGGACAGACGGTGCAAACGTATTTAAGGGGCGGTAATTGATTTAAGCGTTTTGCGGTGCAGGACGTGCGCGCGGATCGGGGAGATTTACCGCGCGTGCAGCGGGAGGCTGTTGGCGGAGCGCGTGATTGATGGCTCCAGTTAAAGATGTTTACCGCATGCGTCTCATACCGGCACCGCAGTCTATCAGCCTATCGACCGCCCGCCCAACTACCGGCAAAAAGCCTGCGCTTAAGTGCAGCAGGCCGGTGCAAACGCGGGGGCTGGTGCCGAGATTCTTCCCCACGAACTCCCCCTCCTCATCCTCCTCGTCCATCCTCTATCTCCTCCCACCAAATGAGACAAAAGCGCTTCTGGGAATGAAACGAAGACATTTCAACAATTCTCTTAAAGTACCGTCTGATCACCGGCAATGCAGTTGAAATACTGAGTCCTTTAGCAAAGCCGAAGAGCTTAACGTCCCATTGGCTTGATGGGTCATGAAGGTTTCTCAGATGTTTTACACATGCACGTACTTTTTGTTATCTATTTTTATATACATATACGGCTACGTATGTTTATATTTGCTTGGTGCTTATGCAATACGGAACGAGAGATTAAAAGTTTGCAAAGAAGCACGGAACGGCGAGAACCGTGCTGAGAGACGAAAAGAGGAAACACGTGATTCGGAGAGTGCACGCAACTTAGCGACATCATCTTTCCTGTTAAAAAAACAATGAGTGGGCTTGGCCTACTGGGTAGGACATGTTTCCAGAAAGGATGGTGGCTGACGGTCGAGACTAACGATGGAGAGGAAGCCAAATGGGGGAAACGTGGCTCACGTGCAGTTCTCTCGCGAGACCGAGGGAAACAGCGACATTTTTAGAAGGCCTTCATTTAGCAGTGGATAGAGCATGGGTGCTGATCGTTGTATCATTTGTGCAATTCACTTAACCGTATTGATATTATAAAACGTACAATGTTTTAGGGATAAAAAAAACCCATCCTATATATAATACATTTATTGTAAAATTTACATTACAAACATGAAGCAATTGAAAGTAAAAACAAATTTTTTTTACGTTGTTAAAAAAACACATAAAGTTCCTAGTTAGGTATTGACGGTGTAATTAATAATGTGAAGGTGGTGGGGATGGGGGGGTGGTGGTAAAAAAAACACACAGTGATACGAATAATGTATTCCACCAAGGTAATGGCCAAAAGAGAAAATACTGCAGTGATTGGAAAAAAAATGTCCTGGAGGCTTGACCGTGCCGAGTTAATTTGTAAGACGGTTTTTCTGTTCGTTTTTTACCCCCTCCCCGCCACCCTCACACCGAGCTTTTTGCGGGATCGAGCCTTGAGGCTCGGAGCGGTGGGTGGCCTTGCCGCGGCCCGCCTCGCCATCTCAGCGCCCGCTGACGGATTGTGATTGGGCTTGAGAGATTGCCGCGTGTAGTTGGCCCTAATTGAAATCGACCAATCTCTCGCTTCGCGTCTCAAGCAATGTGCGTCAGGTTGATGGCTAGCCCGCGTCACTTGAGGGGTTGGCGGAGTTGGTGGAGGGGGGGGATGGGGGGTGAGAGAGCGAGGG
>JAZEWU010000007.1:5050955-5063180 GCA_036362915.1 Geotria australis | reverse complement strand
GGTCTGGCGTTGGGTATCGATTGGGGGGGTAAATGAGCTGCTAGGCATGTGTGAGCAGCTCTTAATGACTGGGAGGAAGGGCAGAGGCTGAAGGTTGACTGCAGCTCGAAGACGAAATCAGCTTTAGTGACTCCTGCGGGCCAGAGTGGACAGAGGGCTGGCGATCAGATCTCCGGCGTTTTATCGATCACTTTTAATAAAATAAATGCCGGTTTGTCGTACCCGTTTACAAAAATCCGTCTCTCCTTTCAAGTGCGATTGAGCCACGGCGAGCCGAGGGGAAGGTTACGGAGCGTGGCGTAAAAGTGAAAAACACACGATTTTAAAAGCCGTAGTAATAAGCACGCCAGAACGTTACGTTGTCAGAAAGATTCGGCAAGCACCTCGCGGTGTGTTTGAACAAAGATTACAGCCCATAGCTGGAACATTTGCTTCCATAACAAAGTAAGCAATATGTTTTCTCAGCTCCCGTATCAATTTTCTGTATATTCTCCGTCATTAAGTTCTGGCGTTTGGATGGAAACGGGGACGAAACAACAACTGTCTAACCTGATGGCAGTTTCTACGAGGGGGTTATTTAGATACTGCGCGTAATTAGTTGACCGTAGTTCACTCGTTCGTACAATTAATAAACGGCGGCGTAAATCCCGATGTCAAATCCGGCGGTGAAATTAATATTAATGCGCGCACAACACATCGGCTGTTCTTGGAGGTTGTATAACTTTTAGATCCATTACCATTCCAGTCTATTAGCAGCCTTGTCAGCATATTTAATGCATTCAAATCAGGGCACTTGCGGCTACAACAGCAGCAGGAAACCTAGTTTCCAATGACTCGGGTAAATGGCGCATAGCGCAGCTTAGTTCATGCAGGAGTGATTATTCGTGTCCGCAGTTGATTAGAATAAAAAAAGGGAGAGGACATCCATCAATATAAATTACAGGCAATGAGCAGTAACAAACAGTAAGTAGACTGGTTTGGTCAGAGTTCACACACAAGCTGTTTGCAGTGGGAAACGCGCTGGTGTGGAGCGAGCGCGGCACAATTTGCAAGGGGGGAGTTGTTGCGCCGGTGCTGGAGAAATGCATTGGGCAGACTTGCGTCCGTGAAAATGATCGCGCAGTGGTGGCGTTAAGCGATGCTCCGGTGCGATTCCAACGTTCCATCCATCCATTTTCTAAACCGCTTGTCCTGGTTAGGGTCGCGGTGGCAGCAGTCCAAGGAGAGAGTGGACCAGACATCCCTTTCCTCAGCAACAGATTCCAGCTCTTCCTGGGGGATTCCCAGGCGTTCACAGGCCCTCAACTTTGCAATTTAATTATCGTTGTTTAAAGAAAACGTAGCGTACTGAAAACAGGGAAGTGTGCGCAGAGTAAACGTTTTCACGGTAACGCTTAAACCAGTGCAGGTGGAAAATGAAATGCGAGTTTACCACGTTTCGAATGTCGGCCGCGGCTGCCTTATATCGCCTGTAAACAGGGACGGTCGTTTGAAGAAGTGTGTTTATGTACAAGCTGAACACAGGGGGGAAATCCTACGCATTTCCAGCGGTGAAGGCGCGTGGGCGCCCGGTGCTTACGCTGAAGGAGCACGCGAGCAACGCGCGTAATGGCTGCGAGCGGCGAAAGTGTAAACGCTCATTAGCAGCGCTTATCTTTATCACCGTTGTGCATTAACTCTTGAGTGCAATAATTTCACATTTCCCCATCCGCCCCGGCTTGGCGCAGACTCCACAAAATGCATGCAGTTAATAAAGCAGAGACCTCTTGACCAGATTGAGAATTAGACAAATAATCTGGCTCATCAGAGTTTAATTAAGCTGTCATCGCCCATTCCCCCGTCCCTCTTCCTTGGGGGCCGCCCCTGCAATATTGGTCGCCCGTAATGGAAACCTTCACCTTGATATTGAGCGCCGTGTCATTTTCATTACAGCCACATTATTCTGATGAAGGAGAAGGGGAGATAGAGGGCAGGCAGAGTCGCGGAAGCAAAATGCCGACCTCATCTATTTCGCCCTCTCACTTTTATTAATATATTAATCTGCTGAAGGGGAGCAACTGTTCTGCCATTGCTCGTGCTGAGATAATTGAAGGAATATCGGATTAGGCGCACGGGGCCCATTCCTCTGCCCTTATTTAACACTCTCGTGGTCCTCCCGCGGCGCCGCGCGCCTCGCCCGGCCGTCCGTTCGGAGCGGGCGTGCGGGGCGTCGCGACGTCGCGCCGCCGCACGCACCGACGTCCTCGGAGGGGCCGCGCGCGGGAGGTTGAGCGGCGACGCGGGACGCGGTTGGGCCGCGACGGCCGTTTGGGGCGGAGGGGCGGCGGCGGGCGCGCCCGGCCGGCTCGAGTTAACGCGGGCGCGGCGTGCGCCGGAATCGCATTAACCGCGGCGCCGTGAAAGGAGCCATCCATCTTTTTTGTTATTACGCGATAATGGGCCCTTCAGCGCCGAGGTGCGAATTTGAGAAAGTCGTTTGTCTCGGGGCCCTGAGTTATGACTACCCCGCACGCTGGTGTGTCTTCATTGTGAGCTAATGACATCAACAAAACACGGTCAGCCTGCCTGATCGCGGAGCCCGACTGAATAATGCATCTTACTGCGTACACACACACGCGCAGCTTCCTGTAAAACATTTAAATTAACATGGGCCCTTATACTTTGTTGTTGTTGTTGTTTTTGTGGTTATTCTCTTGCTTTGCTTTATTTGTTTACTACGTCGTGGTTTAATATACATTTGTCAATACATTATATTTTTGCATTCCTGGCGTCGCCGTTCACACAGTGTCAAAATAAAAATGTACAAGGGGGCAGCGTACCATATACGTGCTCCTAAATTCATTTCTATATAACGCAATTTGGGCTCGTAATTTGGTGTAGTGTTGCCAAAGTGCATTCCGGGTAATAATATTACAATTTCATTGTAGGTGGTTGGTACAAAATATTTTATGATCAGCCATGTACATCATTTAATTGGATTTGCACATTTCCTCTGGCGGTGGGGAAAACTCAATTTCCCTACTCAAAAGGTAAAACGGACGCCTTCTTATTAAATGGGATCATTTGTTCCGAAGCGTTGCGTGTAACGATTGCTGACGGCTCACCTGGCACGAGCGGCCCTCTCATGCCATGCCTCAATCGGGCTCCGCTCTCCATTACACTCGGTGGCCACAAATAATCATAAGTCCAATTACTGCGATGGAGACGGAGAGCGGGAAACCCCCCTTATGTTCATCATCCTTTTGTTTGCTTGCGACGGCAGTTGTTGTGCGCAACCCTCCACAGGGACTGATGCTTTCTGTGTGGTGGTATTATGTGTTTTTTAAACTGTGTAGGGAAGCAGGGGGGGGTGGTGGGTAGGTTGGGAGGGGCTAGGAGGTGGGGGGGGGGCGAGGAGGAGGAGGGGGGGCACTATATAATTTTTTTTCTTCCTCTGGTAATGTGGAGAGAGCACCAGAGCACGAGTCATCTTTCAGCGAGGCTCATGATGAAATATTGATTAAAGTAGGGAGCGGGTTAAGTGCCCAAATCCATCATTGCCAGGTTGTCCAGTGCCCGTAATTGCTTGGGCTTTGGAGGCTGCCTAAGCTGGCAGAAGAAACTGTTAATTTTGGAGCCGGACCCCATTAGCCTGCTGTGGCCGTTGTGTCTGGCTCAGCGCTTCTCCTGCGTAAACTTGCGATTGTTTTTTTTTGCTTTGTTGATTGGGACAAGTGTCCTTTGCAATTGAAACAACAGCAAATTTCTCCCGAGTTAAGAACTTGAATCGGGACGTTCCCGATTGAAGGTCTGTGCACGTATTTTAAGCATGCATGTGTGAACGGCATTGATAAAATGTCGTGATATGGTTGTGTAAGATCGAGCTCCGTGCGGTTGTTTTTAATTATCATCTAGTTATTTGGTCTTCGTAATTTTCCAAGTGTACAAGGTGCCTAATATCGTTATTGAGACGTAAGTCTTTAACTATTTCCTTACTCAACATTATTGGGGGTCAAGGTAGAAGCGTTCACGTCGCGATCCCTGTCAGGTAGTACTTGGTATTGCCTGCGAATTCTACCAAACACTTCGAAGCCAAGCTGAAAGACGACGATGTCCAGAAGCTAGCCATCGTGCTTCGAAGAATCGCAAAGAAGAAGACTCAACATTATTTGTATTCTGTAAAAGAAGAACCCTGTCTGCATGGTGAAGAATACATGTTTTTGCAGTGCATAAAATTTTTTCATCATCATTCAATAAAACCTGATAAAATATCGTTGTGACATGTAATCGTGAAGAATTTTAGGCTTTGCTGTTGTTTTTTTTTTCAATTTCAAAATAGGCATGCAGTTCTTGAACATGTTTTTATAATAATGGAAAAAGATATTTCGGAATATATAAAAACGAATTGCACCGCCAAAAATCAAAACAATATTAACAAATCACATGCTTTTGAGTTTTTGCCGGGGCGAAAATGTGTCCGTGTAGGCCGGGAAGCTCTCGCAAATGTGGTGTGACGTCTCTCTCTTAAACTGCCACCAGCGTCTGACATTTTCGAAAGTGCACTTGCGGTGCATTTCGATCAAAAAGTCATTCTGCCTTTCCGATCGCTCGTCTGCCACCCGCGACCCCCCGCACCACTGTATATCAACGATCTTGTCGGCGCCGGAAAGCCCGTTAAGGTGCCGTTGCACTACACGAGGAGAGGAGCAGAAATGAACACGTCTCTCCTGCAGACAAACTGCCGGCCATTGGGCGCACAAAGCTGTGCAATTTTGTATCCCGTGTACTTCATTACGCTAATGAATGTCGTGTGTTACATTTGCACTTTTTCAGCTGTCAATTGATGAAGTAATTTAGCCATTAATGTCATGCAAATGGGTTTTTTAGCGCACATTAAGAAGGAGCGCGGGGAAGGGTGCCATTTTCATCAGCGCGGTTGTTTACACCCCGCAGTGCCTTGATTAAGTGTCGCGCGTCCACGATTGTTCATGGCCGCACTTAGCGGCCTCCTCCGCTCGTAACGGAACATTGAGCACATCCCCGCCGTTAATTTCCCCTCTTCTGATTACTCAGTGAAAACTCTGGCCAAGCAGCCCTCGTTAAAAACCCGCGTTACGGCCACACGCATCGATCTGTCGATTTCTTTTTTTTGTTTTCCACCTGTAAAGGAGATACAGGGACTGCATTTCCCCAACCTGCCCCCCACCTTTTACTTTCATGATTATAATTTATGTCTGGTCCGACTACTAATACTTCCTCTGGGGGATTAATAACGACAAGTACTAATAATTTATTTGATATTTTTCTTTTAGTTTCATCACGATTGCTCTGCCGGTGTCGTGTTATGAGATGAAGTATCCATTTAGAACTCTCGTGCGGCAATGCAACTCGTCATGTACGTGAATGGCCCATTAAAGCGGTTGTCACAGAACGATCTCTCCGATCCCTTGAAGTGACCTTTGGTCGACACAATAGGGGGCAGCGCTTTTCCGCTTTGCCACTGAGAGCACGGCCCGTTGCGTGGCAGTTGAACTGATAAAATCACACGTACGTTTGTAAGCATATAAAGTGTTTTCCACTCTCGGTATTTGTGCCTGCTGTGATTTTGGCCTGTAATTTAGCAGGTTGAAATGTTTGAAAAATGCATGTGATGAAACAAGCCACGCGTCACCTATACATTTTCACGAACACACCTGCTTTGTAACTACTGTCGAGCTCCGGCGCTGAACGTTTAATATACGTATTTTCCACATGGCCTGTTCGACCAGGATGCATTATTACTCTTCACGTGTGCGCAGGGCAATTGTTCGCACATTGCCAGCGGTTCGCTCGTTTTTTAATACTTTTTCCCGAAAAGATTGCTTGCAGCGTGAGATGCAACAACAAAAAAATCCATTATTATTATTATTCAGAGCTGCAAAACTTTGGTTGCAAGTTTATAGTCGAGATGTTGTATGTCCATTATTTTGGAGAAAACTTCCAAGGCTGGGGCACACATCATGACCGACCTCTGGCAACGCGACTCTGGCATAGGTGATGAACCTGTCCTCTGCAGGTTCTGACTGTGTTTTGCTCCCCTCTCCACTGCAGCTCGAGGCAGGGGGCGGAGGGCAAAGAGCCACCGGTGCCGGTGCTGAAGGTAAGCGGAGGATGATGGAGCGGCGTGGGCTAATTACACTGTTATGGTGCCGCTGGCGAAGAGAGGAAGCTGCCCCCACACCGGGCTGGCGGGTAATGGGCTTGATCAGGACCATATTGCTGCGCTGTGCTTAAACTCCCATCATGATGAATTAGCACGTGTTCGGTGTAAATGAAGGAAACAATTAACGCTTTAGCATTTGCATTCATTTGGGCTGCTTTGCGAAACGCTAAAAATGACTCGTTTTACCCCAGTAAAAGCAAACGGAACTTAAAAAAAATATTCACGGACATGAAGTATTCAACTTATGCTTCTACCCAGTATTAATTCTATCCAGCGTTTTTGTCGAAACATTTACCCTCAAGCTTTTTGCAATCTTTACACGAACGTCGCAAACGACCAAAGCACGCACTTCCGCAGTGGCGTCGTCTCGCGACACATTCGCCTGGCGAGTTAAAACGGCAATAAAAATCGGCACCCTCGGCTCGGCCCGGCCCGACACACGCGCACCGAAAGCAAAAGGTTAAAGAGGTGACCGTCGCAGGAGCTCCTCGCAGCACAAATCAAGAGGCGGCCAGGATGCGGGATGGGGGGGGGAGGTGGAGACGCGCGTGGCTCGTCCGGCCGGCTCCCGTGCGTTTGTGTTAAGAGCAGCGCGCGTGTTGTAGGAAATGAAGTCAGCAGGGTGCGGGAGGATGGGCTAATGCAGAGATAATACATGATGATGGATGGGGTCGTTTACTGGCGAGGCAGCCGAGTAATGAATGCACCGCATGCGTCTGTCCGCGGGACTGCTTTGGCACATGCCGGGAGCGGCCCGTGAAATCTGATTAATTTTCTGACAAATACCTCCGTTCGCTGGGACTTGGCAAGCCCGAGCAGCCGTGGCCTCCACTTATTTTAGTGACAAAACACGGCGGCTGCGGCGGTGGCGGCTGTGCGTGCCGGTGGGCTCTCTGAATTTGTGTGGCGATGGATTTCGGTGCTGCTGCTGAAAGAGTTGAGCGTTGCAAGAAGTATGGGCTACCAAACTGGAAATGTTTAAAGGGTGTTTTCACACAGATGCATGCGGTGAGCAGATTTAATGTAGATGCATTAAACAGATTTTTGGTAATTCTAATTGCACAGCTAAATGATGGCGAGTGCGAGACTTGACTGAAGGTACTGATAAGGTTCCCATTGTAAAACCTGATATTCCAGTAGACTTGCACCTTGCGGTACATGGATTTTCATGGTGTTCATTGTGCTTATCGTGGCAGTTAAATCTCGTCCAAGATGAATGCTTGCGTTGCCAGCTAGGCACGCTTACTCTTTTACGATGGTTCCAGTTCGTATGCATGTCTGGACCGGCCGATGCCATCACTCCCTTTGTGCCGTCGAGGAGCACAATAACTCAAGAATGCATGCTTGGATTTCCACAGCAGCCTGTACTTGCAGCGTACATCAAGGCGGTCAGTCATTTGCTTGGCCGAGCCTGAAGTCACCCTTGGACCTCTTACACGTGCTCGGACTTTTACAAAATCTTGACTGAATATGGTCACAGCCATCCTGGGCACAGCACACCTATAAACGCTGTTCCTACTTTCCAAACCACTGCGCCCATTTTCTGCCCCAGAGAGCGGCTGATGGGTTCCCTTAGTCGATGTTTTTTTTCTCGACAGTTTGACTTGTATCAAGTTTTGATTGACACGATGCACCTGTCGTCCTCTGGCAGCAAAAGTTTGTGCGGTGTTCGGTGCGCACGTCCGTGTCCCAGCTGAGGCAGGTCCTCACCAAGAAGCTGGGCGTGTGCCCCCCATCCCAGGTGCGTGCGCTACACCTCCACTCGCGCGGATATTCACGTTCGCGTCTGGCGATATACACACGCCACAGTAACTTCCGCTCGTACGCTCGTAAAAATCCAATATTGGTAAAGAGAGGTTCTTCATTTGTCACTTCTATCCACGCACACACACACTACATTATTAACGGAGGAGTTTGTTGGAAATAATAATGCCTGTCGCTGCCCATTTGCCTATTCCGATCTGGTTATGAGCAATATATGCAATTCTGTGGGTACATGTAGGTTAGGGTGATGCGTCTTCAGTTTATAAACAATTACTTTTTGGGTGACTGCAATGAACGTGTCGGCCCAAACACATCCAAGTCAAGATTATTTTCGGCACGAAACGTTCGTCATTGTGCACTAATGATTGAGCATATAACCATTCAGGACCCTGTCCCCAACAATTCAGTTGTCAATTCAAGAGCTTAATAGACTGAGATTTCATGTTTCATTTTTAGAACCTTGTTCGCTCCATTAACCTACACGTAACAACATACTTAAACATAATCTGCACAAATAATAAGCTATTTGTGTGCGCACAATTCAGCGTGTATCGTGGGTGTAAAAAAACCATAATTTTCTTTGAACCAATGATTCGACGCATCGCCACAGCTGGTAAAAAAAAAACCCCATCTCTGCGAGAAGAAATCCTGCGCATCCGAAGCGGCGATGGGCAGCGAGCATCAGAGAAGCGCTGCCTCCCAAGCGACTTTGTTTTCCAATTGCCGCAATTTCACGGCGTCGCGGGCACGGCGCGGGACGTCTGCCGAGGAACTCGCGGCGGCGGAATGCGCAGTGGCACCGCGGCAGCGCGAAGCCACGCGCGATCAATCATGAAAACCACCCCCCCCATCAACGGTCCAGCCACGTATTCACACCGTGACTTGCAGTTCATTCCACGGACGCAACGCCAAAGACGCGTGCCGCCGCGTTGTAACCCCTGAACTTAAAATGAGTGATTTATGTTGTACGATTTGTTTGCGCGTGTCCAGGTATTTGTACATTTCGAGGAAGAGTCGCTGTTGGACGATATGACACTAAAGGAAGTTTGGTTGACATACTGGTATCAAAAGGCAAGTCATTGCTAATGAAGCTTTAAATAATTGCAGCTGAAGCTCACTGTTTTAAAGTGTGATGTGCGATGCATTGAAAGTCACGCGCCCCTTTTGCGTCTCTTTTGCAGCCTGCACCACTGCTCTTGTACTACAGTATTTCGGAAGGCCCCGTCAGCTGATGACTGCTTCGTATTCAAGACGAAATCGTTGACCAGGGACTGAGTATTTCTTCACGACATGGTAGTCGCTAGAGCACTGAAGTGCCCTGTTTGCTTCCCAAAAAAAATATTTATTCGACATTAATTATTGCTGCGTATTTGTGTGATTCTACAGCATACAGGTTGTTTGTTTTTTGGCGAGTTGTAAAGCATCCGAGTACAAATCCCTGGCTAGATCGGTTTGGCACAAAAGCGATGCTGTTATATACTCGCACACAAGCCCTGTCATCTGTTCACGGGTACTTTGGTCACATGACATTGAAATGTATATAGCCAGCCTTGGTAGTTGCACACCTGACCTACTTCTCTCTGGAAGGTAATTGTATATTTAAGTGCTGTATTATAATTCCAAATGGTATTTTTTATGTATATTTTTGTAAGTTATAAATATGTATCGATGAAAGTTTCCAGGTTCTACTACATATACTACGGTCTAACTCAAGAGTACCATTGTAAAGTTATAATTCTGAGCCAAATGTGTTTCACTCCCAACACGTGGAAGAGTAAAAACAGAAAAGGGTATGAATCGTCTTAATTTCAGTATTACATATGCATCGGCTGACGGAAGCCATGTGATAACACTGGTCTAATTGCCTTGTCAACTAAACAAGCGGTATCTTATACTGTCCATTTTTGTAAATTCAAATATATATTTTAGTGTTAATATAATTGTTTTGCTATAGTAATATAAATAAAATAGACCACCGTGACTTGGCAGCTTGAATCCTTCACCCGAAAGATTGTTTGCGTGAATAAACTATTTTTATTCAGGAAAAAAAATGACTCGACGTGGGCAAGATTTAAATTTATACATTAATGTTCGCGCCACTTGGTGTAATATCTGTCTCGCAGAGTGCCAGCAGTGAATCAAGGGTGAGAAATTACACTTCCAAACGGCATGAGCTACAGAGTCAATTTTACACACGAACAGCAATTAGTGCCAAAAATCCATATCCATACATACATGAAACAGATGCATTATTCAACTACACTTATCGTTTGTGTCATTAGTTAATATACGAGACACAGGTGCACACATTTTATGATCACAATTAAAATGCATCCAATGGCTTAGCCAATGAAAAGAGAACGCTAACATAAATTTACATGCACGTTAAGTAGGATTTTAAAATGGTCAAGAAAGTATCTTGCCAAAAAAATGGAACCATACAGTTTTCATCAGCCACGTTGATACAAAATTATTTTGAAAAACATTCCCATCTGTAAAACAGGTTTGTGATGACAGGCTGCTGTTTAAAACGGATCGGAGTTAAGCACAGTTTATTGAAGACGTACAGCATTACAAACACAGCAGGCACATCAGTACCCTAGTTATCATGGACTTTACACATTAATGTACAAAAATAAACTACAAAGACCAAAGAAACTGCTTATGGTAACATTACACTGAAATCAGAAATCAGCTATCTATAGCATTCTAATAATCTAATGTCAATACATAAAGGGGAAAATATGCACTATTTTGTAATTGTATGATGCACACAGATGACTGAGTAGCAAGCAGAGATGTTCAATACATGCCCCACCTCAATTTGTTAGGAATATTAATAGTCACATCAGCAGAAAACCGGCATGGTTTTATGATAAATCCAAAACCAGATTTCCCACTCAAGCAGCGTCGAATGTGTTGAAATGCCAACAAAAGTAGTTTGCAATAAGCTAAATTTATTGTTAATGCATTGGGATTTGCAAGTCCGATATCTCTTCTCCAAATACATGCATGAAACACGGGTCAAGAGAACTGTAAAGCATAGCTACCGTATATGTACATGTAACAGTTTTGTTTTAAACCAAACCGTTCTGAAGAAAGGACTAATTAATGGTCTGAGTGGGGTGTCCACTTGCACAAGAGCAAAGATTATGTACATGAAAAGAAACGTAGCGAAAGCTGCATGCAATCTACTAGAGATGATGTCCCAGTCCAGCGGTGGCCAACAGTCACACAGTGAATTTACAACACACGCACACACACACTAAAAAATAAAGTACAAAAAAGAAAACAACGTAATCTATACACAACTAAGCTAATATATTAAAACAAAGATGGTGCAGATAGTGACTCATTTCATCTGTAGGAACACTGCTGTCATTCTATATTTTTTTAATAATACCTGCATAAATTTTTCATTCTCTTATAATGGCATCTACTGAAAAGGGCAGCAATAAATTTAGTTGAGCCTTTGGTTAATGGTGTAACAGACTTTTATTTACTTATTTGTTTAAACCACTTTCCCTAAACATCAATTATAATGTGCTCAGCAGTAAGGTTACGATAAATATAGTATAATGGTCAAGTGGACAAACATGATGAAATACAAGCTGGCTTCAACATGAAATCATAGCAGCATCCAATACATGTTTGTAGGTTAAAACTGCCAAACACCTGGTGACAAGATGCCATATGTAGAATTAAAAAAGAAACGAGATTTATTTACACAACCAAACACGACCTCAACTAGTCCTATTACAAAGCAATTCACAATAGCTACAAGTTTCCCAACTCATACTTGAGGCTGGTTTTCAAATGCCACAAAAAAGCAGCCATGAAGTCAAGAAGACAGGGTTGGGGCAAGAGCGTTGAAATACACCGAGATGTAGGTACGTAGTTAAGTGTCGAACTGTGGCTGTAGTGATAGATCCATCAACTAAACTCTTCTGGCTGCTCACAGTGCCACCGTATTTAGCTGGGAGCCTGGCACCAGCCAATGCACTTGTGCCAAGATGTCCCACAAGTTAGCAGAGGTCAAGCTTCAGTGTTGGTCGGTTTCATCCAGAATCCCTCGGTAAATTCAAAAGCCGACACAATTAATATTGTCGATAGCTTACCCATCTATCACCTAATTATCCAGGAGAAGACTCGTTCAGCATCCCTGCAGAAAAATGAAGCAAATTGGTCAGGACAGGAATAACCAATTTTAGCAGCAGGTGTGTCATTTTTGTATTAAGATTTTTCCACTGTCATTTCTGTACGATTCCAATGATTTATAG
>JAZEWU010000007.1:5015184-5045171 GCA_036362915.1 Geotria australis | reverse complement strand
GAAAGTGGTACCCCCCCCCACACCCACCCCCCTCTAAAAAGCAGTGACCACCAGCGACTTAACGATACCACCCTTTTAGTCCCTGCTCGCCTTGATGGTGCGGTCTCCGGAAGCCGACACGATGTACTTGTCGTCGAAATCGACGACGTTGACGGCGGCACGGTGCCCGACGAGGACGCGGCGCAGCGAGATGTCGGTGGGCGACGCGAGGTCCCACACGGCGATCGACCGGTCCTTGGAGCAGGTGACCATGAGGCCGTTGGTGAAGCGCAGGTGCAGCACCGCTTCGCAGTGGTGGATCAGCGTGTTCACCATCTCGCCCGTGTTCACGTCCCACACCCTGGCACGCGCGCACCGTCGTCGGTCAGGGTGGCAAACGCGGGGTGGCGACAATTCAATTCAACTTTATTGTCAATTCTGCCATATGTAATAATAATAATACATTTATAACGCGCACATATTCATTCAATGTCGAAGGTATTCATCGACGAGAGAACGACTCAGAGGCGCGAGGAAAGCGCAGAGAGGCGGAGGAAAGCGCAGAGAGGCGGAGGAGGCAGCTAGGCGGTTTGCAGGCGCCATATTGCCGCACACTATGTACAGGAGGGTGGCGCAGTGGTAACATCCAGTCGCCACTGTTCTGTGACGGTTTCCTCAGCTCTCCGGTTTCTTCCCATAACTAAAAATACTCAATTAATAATCGGCCAATCTCATCAATATATAGGACGCAGTGTCAAAAAAATGTTGGCACTGGCTAACCATGTGGCTGCCGTCACCCACCCCTCAGTCATTCTCTCTTTGAACGAATACCTTCGGCACTCAACGAACAAGGCGCCACGCGTTATAAATAGTAAGTTTAATTTTAACAGCCGGCCACGATATATCCACCGCTGGATGATGGTTTCCCCGAAAGCCTTCGCCATCACTCACTGGCGCACAACGGAGCAATGCGCCTATCTCCCGCACGCGCGAGCAAATCTCATCGCTCCGTTCACGGTGGACATCCTCCTCCCTTTGGCTGCCACGCCATCATTCGTCGCAACCGCACCCGTCACCCCCTCCGGCGACACGTCCTGCCCTAGCCCACTTTTTTTCCATGCAGGAGAAATGTGTGAAGGGGTTGTGCCTGATGTCTGTAATTAGGCCTCTTTCTTGTGTACGGCTGGATGAACAGCAATCTATAAGTCTACGTCCAGATTAGCCGGGAAATTACTTCATTTGACGTGCGATGGATTGCGTTCCGTGGTTCTCCCTGCTGTGTCGCCGATGGTCTGGGTTGCCGTTTTCGCAATCACACGCGGAGATTTTTTCTCATATACATTTGTGATGGAAGTGTGTGGATGTGCCTTCAGATGTGCATATTCCATGTTAATGATGTGCATTGTTTTAGATGCAGTGTAATGAAGTATGGAATAATACTACAGCTATACAATAATATAGAACCTTGCAGGGGTACGTTTATGATTTTTGCAGGCCCAATTGATCACCTTCACTATTATGCTAGGGTTTATATGTGCAAATTAAATGTTGCATGACCAGGTGGCAGCTCAGCTGGGAAAGTAATAAGGCATGTAATGATCATAATCGATTAAAATTGATTCATTCGCTCACAATTAAGGAGTGACCAGGGAAAAACGTGATAACCCACCTGACTTCATTGTGGGCGATATATTATGCTCAACAAACGTCATATAAAACACATTTATTTGGGTTACCGATGTTTTCCTGGACATCCTCAATATATGCAACTAATATGGATATGCGAATGAAATTCTTAATTTAGATTTAGACTAACATGGCAAAAAACGATACAAAACAAAAAATTAAACAAGGAATCGATACCCAAGTACGGTGATAAAACATTACTTGTGTACTTTTAAGTCACGCCGCATCGGAAGTGGTGTACAAACACAAACACCATACAAACTGGGCACATTTGTCGATTACACTGCCTTAATAAAAAGGTGACATTTTGGGCAACCGCCCTTCTTGGACAATGGCCCTTCTACACAGCACAGAGGCCAGAGAAGTAGTAGTTTATTCAACCTCTTGGAGGTGGTGAATCATAACGGATCTGTAAGGTCCCACGTTCAATTTTCAAGCTTTCCAGCTTCCGTTAACGGAATGGTTATTTGTCAACGACTAACTCAATTTCGCTGCCTGTCTATCGTGAATGACGGTACTTACCTGACGGTGGAGTCGGAGGAGCCCGTGATAATCACACGGTCGTCATACTGGAGGCACAGCACTGACCCCGTGTGTCCGGTCAGGACCTTCTTGCACTCCAGCGTCTGCTTGTCCCAGATCTGTTGAGACGCATGGAGCACAAAAAAAACGGGTGTCAATTTTTTTTTAAAAGACAGCAAGACTATGTATAGAAAATGGCAATTCCTCTAATTGTACATGCAATAAATCAAAAACCTTTCAAAAGGCTAATGTAATCCTTTGTAAAAACATTACGTATCAAAGTCCTGCAAATGTAAATGCTCTATGTCCCGAGGGATAAAGAATGAGAGGAAACATATTTTACACTTCCAGACCCGTCCTGGTTGCTACATTCTGGGCGTTGAACATTCCACACACCCTACTATAGTGACGTTCATTGCAAGGCAATCAAAACAGAAATCCTCGGGAGTTGAAATATTGCCAAATTATGTTAATACCACACTTTTCACGCATTTTGTTTGTGTGGTCACTGGTGACCAGACTGAGGCCATCGACTCACAACACTCGAGAGAACGTGATTTCAATGCGGACAGCTGCCCGGATTTGCACCCATGTTCTCAACTGTGCTGGCTCAGCGACTCTTGACCCCTGGGCCACTCGGCCACTTGGCCATCCCACCGGTGTCGTTACCTTAATGGTGTTGTCCCTGAGGCCGCTGACGATCTTCTCGTCATCATACTGTAGGCAGTAGACACCCTTGCTGCTCTCACTTCGGCACTGAATGCGCTGGAGGTTGTGTCGGCCGCACCTCCAGTTTGACTCTATCGTCTGAAGAAAAAAAAATGGCAAAATGTATCTCTGGTGTTCATGTGTTTTCACAGCCATTCCTACTATATGGCATAATTTCTTCTTTCAATGTTCTCATGTGTGTACATCTACGGCCCTTTGCTGGATGAAGGCCTGCTCAGGCTATGTGGGCCACCGGGGTTATTTAACAATACTTTACGGTGCTGGTCAGTACAGGTTGGTTGCAGGTGGGGAGCGTGAACGCAAACATAACAATACAATACAATGGATTTTTCTGCGCTGCCGCCTGCTCCCCATCACGTAGCACAGCCACACAAATACCTATGACAACCTGGCACTCGTGCAAGAACTAACCAGGATGAGGCCTGCTTAGCTTCCCAGATCCGATGAGATCAGGTGCACCCGGCGATTTGGAAACGCGCTTGTACGTATAACGAGAATTTGAAAGATATGTTCTAAGAAACAAAAGAAAGTAATTCACGTGGAATAAACGTTTGTTCGACAAACCTCAATGTCCCCAATTATTTTGGGGTAAAGGGCCCTGTAGAAGGAGTTGGCTTGAGGTGGGCCACCGTTTGGCCAGTTTCTGAAAAGATACAAGCACCTGGAAAGAAAAGGGGAGTGTGAAAATAGGCAAAATAGTAACCAGCCCCAAACTTTTAAAATTACATTACTATTATATTCAGGAGAGGCCTAGAATAAAGTTTGGGGGGGAAAAAAATCCCTGCAATCTTTTATTCCATGACAAGCTCTCATGCATTACCTTGCCCTGGGAATTTTTATTCAACATTTTAATATAGCAAATTTTTCTGCTCCGTAAAATAAATGCAGCCGAAAGTTTTGCGGAACACTACATATTATGAGAGACTGTCAAATTGTCAGCTTTATTGTAGCCTTTTGCGGTATGCAATGAAGGATGAGGCAATTTTAAACAGCTTTCAAAGCAGTGACATTTTTAATGCAAGCCTGTCAAAGAAGGTCCTGGCGATATTGAGGCGGTCTCAGCAGGGAAAGTCCTGCTTGCGGCCCCCACATAAATAAAAACGTAATAAGGGTCTTGTGCTGCATGCTCTATAGGGGCCTGTTTTGTCCTGAGACAAATAACCAGCTGGAGGAATTGAAAAAAAAAAATCATAATGTTGAGGCCCCCTCCTTGAGCTATTAGTCCCATTAGTGTCCACTAAGCCTGCAGGAGGTGGTGTGCACAGCCGGCCCCAGGTAAGCCATCAGTAAGGCTCCCCTTTTGGACGAGCGCAGACATGCGTGTACTCGCGAGCGTACAGGATCCACCTCGCTCGCCTTTGCAGAAGCCGCGCAAAGAGGTATAGCGTACAATTTAAACGCTAAGCTTCCTCACATAATTATACGTGTATCGATTCACAGTGTAGATCATTCTGGCTTATTGCAAAATCAGACGAGGGATTGTTTTTCATGGCTCTATGTCGGTTTTTGGGGATAGGCAAACAGCCCGTTATGAATTAATTAACGTTTCGCTTTAGTTTATTTTAGTTAAATTGGTACCCGTTTTAAACACACCAACGCCATGGAATAGACTTGGAAAATGCAAAATGAAAAGCATCTATCCTACACATTACACCACCTGATGTAATTTTAGATGAAACACAAGTGTGAATAATTTTACCTAAAATGTAATTAAATCAACTACATTAAATCACACTGAAATAAATTTATAAAATTGCATTATAAAATGTTAATGCTATTAAACATTAACAGCCTTTTGTAACAAAAGAGACAATTTAGGGTGCAATCAATTATTCGGTTATGGCTGTGGGAAATTTAGACTAAAAAGTTAGGTGAATAAAGCAGATATCTGGCAGTGTTGCTGACCAGTCAAAATATTCAATCTGCCGTAATGTCTCGAGGCATACCCAAACATGCTGCAAATCTCCCCAAATGCAGCAGGATTCATTCTACCAGATAAATTTTCATAATTACGTTATGCTCACGCATACAGAAAGAGCACCATATGTTACAGGACATCTTGAAAGAACTTCCCATAAGGGTCTGTGAATAGCTGGCAGTCGTTCAGAGCTACCCATGTGGCATGTGCAGAAAGTGTAAAGCTCAGCCGCAAAAAAAACCCAGACATGAAACAGAGCATCAAACATTCTGTTCGACTCACAGCTGAAGCGTTTTTTCCAAGTTCCCTGCATCCCCCCCCCACCACCTTTAGATTCACAGCCCTGCCTCTGTCCCTACCTATGACATCACATGCCAGTGACATCTTGACAAATGCCAGAGTAAATATTTCGTACCGAAAAAACACAATTTTTTTGCCACAGTCTAAGAACACGTTCAGCTCTCTCTTAACTTAAGTCAGCCACAAGGTGAAACAAAGTACCCATTTAACAGGTTGGCAGCTGCAAAGCAATGGTTCAAACTCTTCTTGCGCGTATTGATTTGCAATGTCTATGATGTGGGCGAGTTTTTTTTACAGAAAGCAAACTGCTGATTGTATACTCTCAAAAGTTGCACTTGCAACGGAAGACCATTCACTGCATCAACTCCTTAGATGGCAAGGTAACATCCAAAAAGCATGGCACGGTGTGTTTAAATTCAAGCCCACATTTCAGCTTCTTAAATAGTTTAGGCTGGGAACATGTGTTTTCGGCCCTTTGTCAATAAACCGCTGAATGAAAGTTTCCACACACCATTTTGACGAGGGGGCTTTCTTTAAACCACACTGGTCACGAAGGATTGGTAATGGTGGGGGTTGGGGGGAGACTTCCAGATAGTACTTTGCCAATGATGTTAGCCTTGACCAGGAATCAAATTCAGGTCACCAAGTTGACACAATACCTGCTACGCTTGGATGTCACTTTAGGAATTACAGAACGTGTTTGAGTGCACATGCACGCTTGTAAACATGCACAAACATCACGGCTATATCAACTTACAGGTATAAGAAAATGTACAAATGCCATGAAACATTTCATGGCATTTGTTATATACACATCCATTGCACAGTATGTCAGTTGCATGTTTTTACAAACACATATAAATTCCATGTATTTTCTTTGAATTTCAAGGATGACTGCTGACAAAAGCCCTGTCCCATCTCACCAGAACACAACGCAATTTGGATTTATATAGCATTTAAACGCAGCTGCATCTCAAGACACTGTGCCTCACGGGGAACTGCCAAAGACAAGCATAGATATAATTTGTTATCAGACACTTCATAGATAGGAAACAGTCACAGGCAGAAGAAATAGGAGAGGTCTTGAGCCGAGACTTCGTTTGGTGACAAAGAAAGCTAAAGGAAGAGAGTTCTAGGCTAGAGGGGTAACATCGCAAAAGGAGTGACCTACAATTGAGGGGATGTTAACTGATGGTCTTGAGACAATGCGTTGAATATGGAAGTGGGAGAATAACACAGTACAGCAGTGGAGTTTGCTGCACTGCCCTCTGCTGTCTAGCATGGGGAGGCAGCATGGGTGAAAGTAACTTAAATTTCTTACCAGTACGGTCGTATCATAACCCCACTTCCCACCTATACTGTACTGAACGCTTTGGCCCACTGTCTGACCTGTATTCTTACGCTCACCTCTGGAAGGCCCTCAACCACTAGCAGGTTCACACAAGGGACTATACGCATACTGCAGGGATGAGTAGGTGAAGGGGGCAAGCAAAACGCCAGCAGTGGCCACGTACCAGCCCCTCCTCTCCGACAGGCCTCTCCAAAGCGAGTCGGTGCGCACCATGCGCTCTATCAGCTTCTTCCACAGCATGCCATCGGAGATGACGCGGTACCATTCCTTGCACACCAGCTCGGCCGCGCACAGCGAGCGAGCGTCCAGGTACGACAGGATGTTCTCTGCCAGGTGGTCCAGTCCTCGCGCTGCAACAAAGTGGCAGCGTGAAGCCGCGTCAGACATTACCCACCGCCCGCGCGTTCCCTCGAACCGCGCAGCTGTTCCCCTTCATTCGTTTCTAGATTTTCTCCCAATTTTGGTGTCGGTGACATGGTTATGATGAGACAAAGGATCCGTTTGGGTGTCGTGCAGAAACCGGCACAGGGTTACCTTTGAGATACCTTTGAGTAACCTAAGTTCTAAATAGTAAGGAGCAACACTTTTCCACCAACCCTGCAACATAGATGTTTGTCACATGACATTTAACGTGAAGGCTATCGCGACCAATATTATTCATAATAGTGTTTTTTGCTTAGGTCACGTAAAGGTGATTTTAGGTAATGACATTTCCACTTACTTTTTTTACGTGAGCTAACCCAAAAACACTTGTCACATTCCAAACTGATAGTTTAAAATTTAACATGAAGGCTTTCGTGACCAATGTTAACTCTCTGAGCTAACGTTTAGCCAAATTAAGTGAAAAACCAAATTTCAGAAGATGGGTTTTTTGTTGTTGCAATGGTTGGTGACTGGGCTGAGGCCATCAACTCACTACACTTGAGAACCTGGTTGAATCAACTCAGCACAGTGACCTCTGATCCACCTGATCACCTCTCACTGCATTAAGAGCTTGGCAATCTGGACTACTTCTGAATTGGTTCCAATTGAAGCAGAATGATGAATGTGTTCCAACTGAAGAGAACACGTTAGCTCCTCATCAATTGCTAAAAGCAAAATAAATAAATATAATCACAGATATACATGTCACATGTATGGTACAGTGAAACAATTTCTGCAGTAAATTGTTCTCTCACTGAGATTTTTTGTAAAGTGTCATAATGTGCAAGTACTGTAATTAATTTGAACTGTGCTCCATTAAGTGGGTCCTACTGTTAAATTATACGGAATACATATCATATAACATGCTTGCACAACCAGGTATGAATAAACCTTTAATTTAGAGCTGTGGACGCCTAATTATTAAAAACGTTTCTTTTATCTCTTTTCCTTTCCCCTATATAAACATATGACTGTGCTAAACCCACAACAAAACCCATTCTCTATTTTACGAGACAATACAGGAGCATTAGACATAACGCGCCAATTTGATAACGTTCGAGCGCCGTCCCTCTCCCTCCCATACCCCATGCTGGCAACAATCAGCAGCCACTGCTGCCTGTCAGAGAAGCCAAGGGCCCAGTGGGACCCTAATGAGACAAATGAGTTCTTAACACAACACATGCACCTATCAATTCTTCAGATGTTATTGGATTACAATGATTACGGCAAAAGCTAACAGATGGGGTGTCAACGCGCGTGTCAGTTATCTGCAAGGTCAGCTGGCAGCCTGTAGATGGAGCACTGGATTGCACGCTGACAAGCGCTCGCATCCAAATATCCGCCGACCCGCACGCCCCATGCTCTTGATGCAGAGATTTGGCTCGCCAAGCGCCGGTACAGAACGGAATTTTATTAGCAATAGCCTGCGGCTCCTTCAATACCTACGCCAATATGTGCCGAGGCATTATATCAAAGTGTCAATAAACTCTCGGGCAAAACATAATTACTCGCTATGTGGACTTTTGCATGATCACCAAGTGCAGTTAGGGAACCGTAAAAAATGCAATACGCCGTAGCACCGATGGACATTTTAAACGTTTTGAGATTATTTGTGCCCACCCTGCAGGGCATTTTACGTCCCGAAAGGTCACGTAAATTTTGCAATGAGAAGAACGGGCATAGGCATGTCTGCAAACATTCACTGCAGAGACATAACTTTGTATTTACAGACGTTTTCACCTTTCTAAGGCATTTGCAGGAAAAAAGAATGTCCTTCATAATCCCAACGCTGGGTGCATGGTCAGTGACGGTCCGACAGTGACAGAAAGCAGAGTTGAATACGGTATGATGTTAAACACAGGGGCACACGCACAACAACTGGCCCCGGTGATTTATCGTAGTTTATGAAAATCCTGCCCGAGATGATGGATGGGTTTATCATTCCAGTGCAGGTCAATGGGAAGGAAATATAAGAAGAAAATGTACCAAAACAGGCACTCCGCGCTATTGTATGAGTCAGCCAGTGGCACATGCACCAGCTTTGTATTACCGCAGACGATGCAATTTACGTTTCATTTTATGAAACGAAGACTCTGATTATTCCGCACTGTCACAAAGCCACAATTTGTAGATGCTGTGAATTACAATTTACAAGGAAAGACTGAAGCAATTGCACATGGGATCTGTCGGAAAGAGTAATTTCAAGAATGTATTTCTTCACTGGTAGACAATCTATTGTTGAAATATTTTAAACAAATTTAAGCAACAACAAAGAGTTTTAAAAGACTGATTGCAACTCTTTGCCAGTTCAAGATAACTCTAAATGTGGTTAAATTAAATGGGATGTAGTTTTTAGTTTACTTTAAATTCATTCATGTTAAGAAATTGAGTGTCTTCAGATTAATCAATTAAGGGGTGCATGTAATTGTAGCTATGAATTATTTAGTTGCCTGTAATTTGCATATAAGCTTTGACTTGAGCTCACAATTGCCCAACCTGGTAAAGTGAATGACATCACTGGAAAAATTAGGTGCATTTCACATCAGATTACTCACTGGAAATGCTTTACACGAATTTCCAGGTAGCAAACCTTCCAGGAATCAAACTTCCTGTACCAAGCATGCAAGCCACAAAGTACTTACGCAAAATCTTCCATGCTATGGCAAACACACTCGTGACAAATTCACCAACAATGCGTAAAATTTAATCTTAGAAAGTAAAAAAAAATACACCCAAAAACTCAGATCTCCAAAGCCAAGCAGGCTGAAAGCCTGGACAGTGCTGGATTAGGGGACCCCAAAATGCGTAAAGTAGGTTAAAGGCTGCGGGGCTACTTTGTCAGCAGAAGGCAGCACAACAAAATCTGTTATCGTCCTATACTATGCTCCAACATTTGTACTGGTCAGTGTGGTGAAGTATAGTCAACCAACAAGCGGGGGAGTGACAAAGGGCTTTAAGTGTGCGTGGTAATAAACACACAGGAAGTGGCTGATGAAGTACATACCCGGCAGTGCAGTGATGAAGTCCCGCTGCAACATAGGCTTGAGATAGGAGTTGATATGGCCATGCTGGAAGTGGCACATGCGCGATATGAGGTGCTCCACAAATTCCACCTGGTCCGATTCGGACCACTGGTCAAAGTACTTCACGCAAACTTCGCGTTCCTTCTCGTAGTTAGCCGACGACTTCCGCTTGGCAACGAGAGCATTGGTGTTGCCATTGCTGATGATTTTTGTCTGTAATAGAATTCAGAGTACGGGGGGCCAGCGCCCGTTACTTTTTAGAGGCTGTAAAACACAGTAAAAAAGGCACAGCACGTGCCCGCCACACCAGTGTAGGAATTCGGATTGGCCTACAGATACACAATTGTTGTCAATGCGTCCAATGAAGACACAAGGGGGAAACCAAATCCCAGAACAATCATTGGTTATTTTGTATTTCATTAAAAGTTTTGCAGTTAAGTGCAAATTACAAACGATAGGCGTTCGGAACACTTCTGTTTGCAGGCATCCTGTATTATACTTTCAAGATATTTAAGCACGTGCCTGTTTAGAAATATTGGATTTTACTGTTCTTGGTTCAACAAATTGCATGCCACAAGTAGTGTGTGCAGCCAATATTAATGTCAACCCTATGAGCTTATGGTTGTCAGTGTTTCTGAGAAAGAAAAAGTGTGCACACTGAAGGGTAAAACATATTATATAACAATTCAAATTCATAATTTAGAAAAAAGGTTTCATGGGTGTAATGTGTTGTCAGCAAGTATGGAAATGTTCATAATGACAAAGGAGAATATAAACTTGATTTCATTACTTTTTAAATCAAAACAATACTTATATCATCATAGTTTTCATATTGCCAAAGATGTAATACAGGACCATAAATGTACAGCAATACCATTACAAAGCTGTTAAGGAAATTTGTATTGGTACCATTTGTTCATTACATTAAGATTTAATGGGTTTTTCTTTCATTTTTTCAAGAAATATATTTTTCGTTAGTGATATGGATACATGAACGTTGAGTTAATAGTGTTACATTTACGTAAACATTTTAAAATGTGCCTTCATCTTTAATTGCACAATTTCCAGAGTTACAACATTTTTTTAAAGATTGGTTGCATTACTTGTAGCAAACAATGGCAGCCAGAATAAATTCCAGTGTTTTAACATTATGACAGCATCTTTCCAGAAAAGTAGAAACAATAAAATTATACCTGTGTAATTCCTAATAAACTCATTTGATCAATGCAGCGTGACTCATCCGAGCTTGCACCACCATAGTTGCTCTGAAAAAAGTAGAAATATTCGTAAGCTAGTTACATTCTTTAGTCTAGCATGATTCTTCAGGCATTTACGTCAATACAAAATGTAAGAAACCATGAGTAGAATAAATAAATAAAATGTAGAGCTACAATGAAACATGAATGCACAAATAAAAACAAAAAGTAAATAACTAAAATAATAATCACGAACAAATCTTAATAAGCTGGTCAAAAAGTACTGTATAGAAATAATAACTATGGTACTTTTGCAACACAAGAAAAGTGATGATCTGTAACCATTGCAAGATATCAATTGCTGACTCATCACAATTAAAGAAAATGAATCAAAGATCTAAAAAGGTATGGTTCTGAAAGCAACGTAACCACTATGTGCAAAAGTCAACCATTCAACACTCATCACAAACACAAAGTTACATTTTAGTTAACACATTAAAGATCAACACAGCGGTGGCTCGGCAAGAGGTGTGTCGATTGCCCTGCACTGAGGGTTTTAAGAAGGCAGGCAGATGGCCTTCTGCTTTTTATAATGATGCATTATTCTCTTGTATGCTATAATAAGCAGGGTCACTCTTTATCTTAATGCAAGCGTGCCACCCATTAATTACATTCAATGCTACTGCTATAATGCTAGATCATCATCGTTGTCATAAACTATATGACGGATCGTCATTATCATCGTAGGTGTGATGAGCCATTATCGTGAAATGCACGATTTGTCATCACCATCTACAAAATTATGATGCCTCATTATCATTAAATGTATGACTCATCACTGCCATGATCAAATTGTATGATGCACTATCATGCACAGTGCGTGGCAGTTTTGCACAGGTGTACACCGTCTCCAGTTGAATAGAGGTGTAGACAGCGGAGGCGATCACCCAGGAAGGTACCGTTGGGTAATGTAACGAATTAACACCGTTCCGAAATCTAAAGACAAATGCAATGGGGTGTTGTCCCAACGCAAATAAAAATGGCAATTTTTACCCGACATAAAACATTTCGGTATGAATCAACGTTATTCTGATGCATCGACACAAACCTGTTAATAAAGAATGGAGGAGTGGGGAAAATATTACAGCTATTAAAGAGGGCCTGCCGCTCAATCAGTTAACGCATGTACCATGCCGTACAATAGCAGTCAACAATACCAGTAAATAACCGCCCTTCAAATCTGCTAACGCACGCAGTACTAAATCCAGCGTGAGCGTTAGGCTGCACGTTTTCTCCGCCACCCACCCCCCCCCTCCCACCACTGCCAAAGAGAGGATACCCTGTAACTACCATTACACGCTTGAGCAACCAGAGACAAACAGCACATCAATTTTTCGGCTGTGTGATTAGCTGCCATTCTTGCTCCCCCATCACAGCTCTCACGCCTGGGATTTAATTTGACAGGGAGAAGATGATTGATTACAGGACACCATATTGCGTTCCTTGCTTCAATCAACCGCCACCATAAATTTGATTATGCTAATGCGAAACACTTTTAACAAATGGAAGGCCCCTTCGTAAGCGGTCTTAGGTGGAGGAATGAATGGAGGCGCACTTGAAGATGGAAAATGTGCAGCGGCATTGTCAGTTTGTCCCACTGTCAAAAAAAATCAGCTGCAAAAGAACTGTACACATCAGTTACCCAAGTGGCATTTACTTACAAATGTTAGATTGCATCAGTTTAGAACATGCAGACCAACGCAGCCACATTAGTTGTATTTTCCAAATTGTATTTAAATTGAATTTATGTATTGTTTACCTTTTGTTTGTAACCTTTTACGGATTAATCATTTGGTTAAAAAAAACCTTTACTTTGCAAATGCACACTGCAAGTGAAATGGGAATTGAAAAGCCCCAGAGAACTGGCCCCCATTACACATGATCAGTGAAGCATTCAACCAATCAACAACTTAAAGACAGGCAGCCTTGTACCAATGATGTCTCATTTAGGATCACATGTCTAAACCGATGGGATTATGGTGAAAGTAATTTAATTCATTACCCCCTGCACTCTTACTTATGGTCATTGGATATTTCGTACAGAAACACCAATGGAGGAAAAGTGTGACAATTTCATGCAATTTAAACACTTAAATGCACGTAGAGTAGTCACTACGCTCAATGCTGTGCACATCTAAACATTTAGAGGTATGTTGTTTTACAATTTTTTTATTATAAATTTTGGAGGGGAGGAAAAAAACGCTGAAAAGGAAGTTGTTTAGGCAAGCTCTGCATAAAAGGCTCAGTCAGCATGAATTGAAGAGAATGTGACATTTCAGTATTGTACAAATCCCAGTTCCCGTCTGTGCCCAATTTCATTTGCTAATCTCTGACATCCGTGCTACTACATACCAATGGCACATACAATGCTCAACTTAAAGTGCTGAGGAGCTGAAGAAATAAATGCAGCTTTGTGTTCATAGCATTATGATGTCGTTTTCCTTTCATAAGCCCTATTCCACAGAATGAAATAGGAACATTGGGGCAATTATTAGGTATATCTGTCCTATGTGAATCCATAAAAAGCACACTTAAAATGTAAAGCGTGCATCGGTTTTTGAATCGCTACTAAAGACTGACAACAACATTCTGGCCAATGACAAATTCCGCACACACAAACAGGTGCAATCGATTGCAAATTATTTTCCAGCGGCTAGCCGATGCCACTCAACGTCACACCCAAGCATACGGCCATAGAGAGATAATTACATTTTTTGCATATCAGACAGACAATGACAATATTGCCGCAAACTGCTAAGAGAGAGGTCCTCCTGTTTGACAAGTTCAGATGGTGTCATGGGCCAGAAGGTGCAGCACTCGGGGCTATTCCCATTAGAGAAAACATTGCAAGAGTCCCATAATGCTTTAATTGGATTACACTGTAAAATGTGCCCCCTCGGGCCAAACTCCTTTATGCTGCAAATGAGATCCGGCCGATGGGGGTTTAAACAGCGCAGGACCGTAAGGTTTATAGACTGCCAGAACAACTCAATCAGCTCCCAGCTGTACAGCCAGGCTAATCTCAGAGGACTGCTCCCTCCACGACCCATGCACTTGAATGAAATAAGCATTACATTCACTCTAGGTACCAGGTCCATCATACACAACGCTATTACGGGCAAAACGCAAGTTAGACGTATGCTCGTAGAACGGCAGGGCTACATGCTTTAGGGTACATTCTTTAAAGTTATGGTCTATTCACGCCTCCTTTGGAATATTTAGCTAAAATGACCTTCATTTGCAAAATAACTTCAAAATATCGCTAACGTAAAAGCCTGATATAAAAATAAATCACACAAAGTGTGCTCCCGTATCAGCATATGTATGTTAGAGGGAAGCTGGCTAGAGATTGTCTGTCTATTGTACAAACACAGGATTACCACCCGTGGTTCATTTAAGTGGTAACACATTTACAACGCCATTAATCTATTAAGGGTTCTTCTCAGGATGTGTCACAAGCAGTACTCTGGGGTTAATGTGTAAAATTCTGAATGGGAACCACATCAATCTGTTCGGTGGATTTGGCAAGGCGCATTATTAACATTTGTGTATAAGGGGGCACAACAAGAGAGACCATAAGGTGCCAGATGCCATTGCGCTTCGCTGAAATTATACAAAAGGTGTTAGGAAATAAAGAATGAAAGATTTATTTTTATTTTATTCTTCAGCTTACTTTTAAGCAACACCCTCGAAAAAAACACTTTGTTACACGAAATAAATGTAACGTATTTTTGGTTTCATGCAAGGAGTAACATGTAAGGGAAATGTTTATAGAAAGGAAACAAATATTTTACAATTCAACCAAACAGGCATCCGAGTTTAACATTAACAGCATTCATAGCATCCTTTTCGTTTATCATTAACAAACGCCTTTTTATATCATTAACAAATCCGTTTCCCAAAATGTTGGAGGCCAATGCGTGACCAAGTTTAAACAAAGGCCAAACAGCAAGAGAATTTCAAGCCATCTCACCTCCCTATAACCCCGGATACTGATGTGGCAGTAGGCGGCAAGCACTTCCAGAAGAGAAACTATTTTAACAGCGCGCAACCAAGAGTGAAAAGTGTTCATAGCCCTGTTTACACAGCGTGACTTAATAAAAAGTACTGTGCAGACATGCCGAAACAAGTCCTAATGCACAGAGTAACTGATTAATACAATAAAAACCTCAATCTGCTTAGCTAGACTGAATTCACGCCCCAGCCTATTCACTCACAGCTAAACTGAGCTCATTGACAAAATGCTCTCCACGGGTGGCAGTGGCTCGATTATCATTCCTCCTTTTCTCAAACGACTTACCATATGGCAGATCAGCAGCTTCTGAGTGGCAACCCGATTAAAGAAACATTTAAAGTTTTTGCCGTTCTTTCTTTTCAATTAAAAAGGACTGACCACCCACAGTGCAGAGACCTCCACAGTCTAATTGCTAATGCCATTTTTTGCGCAGAAGATGTAGGGAAACAGGCATTTTAAATAGTTTTGCAACTATCTGATCAGCAAAGCCAATGTCAAAAGGACAAGTACATCATATTTTCTGCCCATCCACATCCTCGTTGAAGTAGTACCAATTAACCCCTGGGGCTTTTTCGCGCTTCAATAATTACGTCATAAATTGTTTCACAAATATCATGCAGCACAAACAAATAAAAAGCCCATAAAGCTGCGATGAAATTAGGTGATAAGTAAGAATTTTGGTTATCGCGGATGTAATTTCAGCTATTACATGCAATGGTTAAAAAGCATCTCTGTCCATAAAAAAAAAGATAATAAGTCTTAATGAATCTGCAAATTGCTATGAATAACTTACATTTATGCTGAATGTACAGGGGGTAATGTCTGACGTGAAAACACGATGAATAAAAGTGCTGGCTTTAAACTAGAAATGGGGCTTCATTCGATGTATTTTCACTGCAGAAAATGGCTGCTGCAGAAAAGGATTTATACACTGGTATTCCAAGCATACATCTGATTAAAAAAAAACTCCAAAAAGCAATGATACAAAAAAAACAAATATTGTAAAAAATAAACAATCATAACAAAAAACAATACGAGACAGATGTAAAATTCACAGCTCTTAATGAAATGGTCAAGTGAAACTGGTTACTCCTCCTAGGGGTTGTAACCAGGGCTTAGCTGCCCGGACCACGCAATGGCTGAAATGGGACTCATTACGGAAACTGTTATATTAAACCGCTCTACAGGCTCTAGCAATGACTGTCAGCAATATCTTAGAACAGTATCGCATCACACTGTGCAACTTATATATCTGACGGCAAAGCATATGTCGGTTATTTTTCTCGCTCCGACGACAAATGTGGACACGGCATTGGGTGTAGAAACATCACGCACAAACTGTTCTTTCAGAGACAACAATACACACAGTCAATACCAAGATAAATGATTACGCGAAAAATAATGCATTTGTAAAGCTGTTGCTTGACACCGCACACAAAGTTGGCAAGGACTAATGATGCAAATTCTATCACTTTCCACTAAAGACCTACCAGGCGTTTAGAATTTTTCTCTGCAACAATCTTCTTAGGCGGTTCATCTTCATTGTTATCTTCAGGGGCAGACGTGCTCTGCACAAGACAAGAAGAGGAAGAATACAAAGCGCCCCGTTCAAACTGTGACATTTTTTTTCCCATGCAGTCCGACAGCCCTCCAGCCGCATATGACCAGGATCAATCAAAGAAGAGCACTTTTTATACATCTCAGGTTCGCAATGGAAGAGTTTACCAACAAAATGCACATAAGGGGCTATAAACAAAAAAAAAATCGAACACAGCTGACATATTTATGTGGGATATTGAGACGTTATGACTCTGCAAGGCTCCTGAAAACTTCTTTAAACTTCTCCTCCATTGGCAAAGTGTCCCTCCATATTTTCCTCCTCAGGGCCATTTTAAATTCTATTATAGCCAAGGGTTTGTTACTTATCCTTAAAAATGCTGAGGTAGCAAAGAAATCTTGCAATAACTGCAAAAATCCAGTGTAGTAACCCTACAAATAATCTATGGAACAGTAAGTGTGTCTGCATTTCCTGAAAAAAACTGTCCAATCAATTAATAAACTCCATGTTATTGGTAAACTTGCGGAAAATTGTTGGCAACACGCACGAAAGGCCCCAGTGAAAAAAGCGTGGTGTCGTCTAAAACAAGGCAGCAAAGCATCACGCTGCACAGCGGCACAAATAAGAGCACAGGAGGCGCCAGGAACACGTTTTGGCTTAAATTCAATTAGGAGAGGGGAAAAAAGTGGGAGAATAATTCATATTAAGTGAATTTTGCCTCCCCAGCTTGGCTGGCACCTGTTCCTGCCAACAGGAGGATGAGAAGCACTAGCTGTGGTCCCATCATGCCTCAGGCCCATCCCAAGGTGCCAGTGCCCACTGACAGCATCATCAATCACGGGCAGGTTTCGGTGCTGAAGGCGTGGAATGGGCACAGCATGTGCGCTGCCGTGCCCCGAAGACACGATAAAAACCAACCGACCGTTGAGCCTCCTTTCTTGCGCCCATCCCTCTTGTTTCCCCCATTCCTCCCTTGGAACGCATTACGCTCAGGGCCACGGAGCCAAGAGATGGCGCAAGTGGGATAAACTGAGCTGGCAAAGGGATTTCACATTAAAACAATAACCTGACGCTGCCTGACCAAGCAACACAGGGTCTGCCTTTGAAGCTTGCGATTACCAGAAATTGCAATAAGGAACAGTGAATCTCGTTCTGTTACAATTACCCCACGTGCCGTCAGAATTCCACGTTACAGCACACACCGTTACCATATTATCATCTGGCCTGTCCAAACAAAAATAATAACATGGCTGAAAGATATTTAAAGAGCATTTACGATTCAGGCCTTTTATGTCTATGGCAAATAAAAGTGGTCGCGATGTGTAACAAATCTGGACCAGTGCTGTGAGGCTGCTGCCAGTTATGTTTCCCCTGCAGCGCCTTTTTATCAGAGGCCACGTCTGTCCTGTGGAACGACAAATGTTTATATTGCCTCCATCCCATTAGCATTGCAACTGTTTACAATGCTTTATTCAGTGTGCACAGCCATGCCAATCCTTTTACTGTAGCAATGCACTGAAAATAATGTTCCATTATTATTGTTATGGTGCACTTAGAATAACTGAATCGATTCTGGGCAACTCTTTCACCATCCTGTACTAACACAGCGTGATGACGTAAGGTCAAATAACAGTCATGACTAACATGGCATGGGGGGCCATCCTCAAACAGTGGATTTAACCCTGGACAACCTTACACGTGAGATGTTTCATCTCACAAGAATGTCCTGGCAACATATTTAAATTAATAAATGTATAACACTGGACTGTAAACTCTTTGTATATGATCTAGAGTATATACTAAGCACAAAATCGCGAAAAGTTAAAATATTGTTAAAAACCTAGCATAAGTCAATTCCAGAAGACGCCTCCGGGGGCACTAAGAAAACACCAAGGAAGCGTTTTTTCAACTGCCCCCAAGACCCCAATATCACAGTAGCAATAATAATTACAAGTAAATAATACATTGATGCGAAAAAATCATTTTTTTTATGTTCTCTGGTAAATACACAAGCAGGTGCAAGAAGGATAATGCGGGGATAGCCCACATATTGCTTAGCGTTCCAGACAGTGTGCGGTGATCACGGCTGCAATATAAGGAACACCCAGAGAGGAAAACAAGTGCTGAGGTGCCTATTATTACGTGGGATCATGCTATTCAAGGCACAGCATGCACAGCGGCTAAATATGCTTCATGTGTAATTGCTCAGTATTTTTAGAAATTACTTTGGCATCACTTTAATAACATTCTCCAAAAGGGCACGTTGTTCTTGTAGGTTAATTGAATTAAAGTAAATGTTAAGCCACCGTTTAAACTATTAATGCATTTGGGGACATGCATAATACGGCACATTCGCAAAATACTATTACTCCAACATTACGAGCATGCGGCAATACTCCGATGCAGATAAATATAACCACTCGCTATGTCATTTCACACCCGACTAATCAATTGCCATTTCAATCCTTCCTTTGGGATTTATTTATTGGCAATTGAGATCTGGCAATGTCATAATATTGGCAAAGATAAGCAGTGAAGAAGAGTAATTGCAGCAGAGAGCTGTTGAACGAATGCATGAAGGACTTGGACAAACAAAGCAAATTACATTAGCTTTTGTTGGACAGTATCTTGAACAACAATGTATCCCAGTTGTGCAGTCTACTAACACAACAGGCACTCTGACAGTAAGTATCCGTTAGCTGACTCACTCATTATGATTCTATCTAAAAACAAGCACTCTACGTACCTCATATATTACAACTGAAGGAAATATGAAGAATGGCCCTTCAGATATTACAACTGAAGCTAATTTGAAAAATGGCCCTTCAAATTAGCTTCAATTGCAATGTCTGCAGCAGTTAGGAGTGGTAGTTTTACAAAGCCCAATAATGAGTGCGCCAAGGCGGTGCAGTGAGTAACACTGTCGGCCCACTGTAAGAAGGCCCAGCAGGTTTTATTCCCGGCTTGGGTCACTTTCCATGTGGTATTTGCATGTTTTCCCCATATGCGAGTGGGTTTTTGCCGGGTACTCCGGTTTCCCCCCCCCCCATCCAAAGACATGCTGCTGCCTATGTTAATTGCTCCCGGTGCCCTGTGATGAACTGGCATTGCATGCTGGGTATAATCCTGCCTTGCGCCCTTTGTCTGCCGGGATAGACTCTGGCTCACAGCGACCTTAGTGGGCTCTTATAATGAAATTAATGATGCACAGCCATTCACGTTTTGATTTTGAAAAAGCAGGCTTGCCCAAAACCCTAAAAACATGTTCCTCAGTTTTATGGAAATAGAACTCAAATAAACAATTAATACAACAGTAATCACAATTCACACACGTGGATGCAATTACTGATGCACAATTATGAGCTGATAGAAATCTTCCTAAAACGGTAAGTCTCTAAGATTATCTTTTGATACCATAACAAAGTTCATCCAATAAAAAAAACTAGACCACTGGGCTTTGCAATTGTGCATTGCAATTAACTCGTTGCTGGCTTTTTGAATGCTGATGTCAAAACACCGAGCAAACAATAAACACAAGCATCCGCATGGGGCAGTGTGTGCCGATCCAACAAGTCTTGCCTTGTCAAGTCACCTTGAGAGCCACTCTACTCTGTGTGCCATAGACAGCTTATTAATTCACAGCTGCAGCCCCAAGTTTATTTTCACTACCGTTATAATTTCATTTCCTGTCACAATTCTCAAACAGGCTAATTGTAGCTTTGTGACATAGCATGCTAAAGAGTCATGGGACACTGAGCAATTCACACATTGCGGATCAACCACAGGTGTGTGCGTACGTGCATGTGCTAATCTGCTTTGTGCCACGAGAAATATAACACCTTTTGTAGTGCAACTGCGTATGGGGCTGCATTCAAGCATGTATAGAAAATGTACTTATGATCCATCAAAGAGTAACATCACAGCACTTTTCTCCTGTGTAAATGTGTGCTCACCTTACAAAACCTAATTATGTGGCTTGGGAAGAGCACTGCCAGCTACTAAGAATCTTGGCATTATATTGTCATCATGTCCCTAATCTTGTTATTTTAATTTAGATCATGTTCTTTACTGTTGGCACTCCATACATTTAACAGAATTTTGGAAGTAAAAATTTGCCAGGCGCAACACAAAAAATTCCTGCATATGCATTGTTAACATGAACTACCAACATGTCTGATCATCTGTATCTTTCGACCAAACTTCTATTAGCACTGAAAAAGGTTGATCATCCACTGATAATGCATGCAGCCTCAAAGGTAAGCATTTACTTATCATAGAGCCTCAAGCAAGCCCAATCATTATTTTCAAAAGTATTCTCTGCAACACAATAAGTTTAGCTATATGATAACACTTACTAGAATCAATATAGCCAAAACCTGTACAGAGCATATCTCTAATCTTAATTTATGTGAATATGCATATATTGCTTTACCAATAATAATACAATGTATAACGCCTGCAAATTCCATGCATGGTCATGGACAACACATGGATACGGAAGCACGAGTAAACCACAGAGGGAGTGAGTCAGCCAGTGCCAACCGGCCAGACACTGCTTCCAATATAGTATGATGTCACTGGCCAATTAGTTAATGAGTGTTTTTAAGCTGTGGGAGGAAATCGGAGAACCAGCAGTAAACCCAAGCAGAACAGAGGGCGAACACACAAACGCCACACAGACAGGCGCCCCAGGCAGGAATCGCACTGCCACGGGCAGGACTTGCTTTCTGTGATGCGCAGATGTTACCACTGTTCCACCCTGTTACTGTTACCACTGGGATTCTCAACCTTTTGGACCTCAAGGCCCACTTTTTTCCCACTTGGCTATGGTCTACACGGACTACTAGGTGGCGCTCGCGTCCCGCTCGTGGGTCACGACCCAGCGGTTGGGAATGGCGGCTTTACCATATGTAAATATACAGCTCGCAAATTGTTAACATTACATTTAGTCCTGCCATAAATATACTGTCCGACGTCTTGGTTAGCCTGACTGCACAGTGGCCTATGGTTACCTGCATGCAAAACCGAGAGAGTAAAGAGCACATGAAATATATAGTATCCAATGTACTAGCAACTGTTTGCTTATCAATATAAATTAATGCCACTGGTCAATTGTATTTCCTGTAAAGTATTTATGTTTTTTACCAATAGCATTAAAATACGTGAAATGCAATGTATACATCATTTGGAATTTTTAGAATCACAAGCACTGTGAGAGAAGGTAAACAAACTAAGAGTAAAGTAATGGTGCATTTAAAACTAAGTACTACTTGAAGAAATGTTCCACGTTTTATCACATGACCTGCGTGCACAACTTACCAAAGCTCAGATGCCTTGTTATTTTCCAGCAATATGCTAAACATTTAACATCACTGATTCATTAAAATATCCTTCAGACCTATGTTATACTTAGCAGCCACACTGTGTGTCGTTCAACCTTGCACAAAATATCGTCGACACATGTAGTAAAACTATTGCTTTACCAAGAATGCAGATATTCTGTCAAAAGCCTTCCCACATGTTGTTTACTAATCAGCTTAAAAAAAACAAGGCAGTCCAAACGTCACCAGTGAAAGTTTTGACTACAAATGGACAATACAAACTCCATATACACCCCAAATAAGCGAAAAACATGTGGTTTTAATATAGATCACACTACATAACATAGATAATGAGAATGATCATTGCTTTTCCCATACATGCCAAGATAGTCCTCATTGACTACGCAAACTGTGGATAATACAGCGGATTTCCACAGCATGGACATGTGCCAACTTAACATAACTTGTGTTGACTAGGCCCAGCTTCAAGCCAAGCGTTCTGCAAGCAGTTTCACTATAGAATATGATGGTGCCATGGGGGTATAAAACAGGTGGTCAGTCAACTACAGATTTAAATATACAATTTGATCTAAGGACTCAAGAGGAATGAGCAGCATTTAATTATTTAAAGTGGATGATGTGGTCACACCCATCTGTGAAATACAAGAAGATGACACATTCTACAGTATCATGCCCCACAGCGATATGATACACGGCAACACTGTACATTGTTACTATGTGTCTAATACCCACAGCAGCAGCATTCTCTTCATGCACAAGATGCTACACTTTATATATTCTAAAATAATAAAATACGTATTCCCAAGGTTGTATAGTTAGCAATCAAAACTTGACATCCCAACACAGTAATCACTTAGCTGCAGAGAAATAATATTATGTATTTAGGCTAAAGTTCAACATACCATTAGTTTACTACTATCAAGGGAAGCATCACTATAAACAAAATACCCTTTAATTTAACAAAGAACGATCTTTGAGGAAAACCTCCATTAAATAATTTCCTGCAATCCACATTTTAATGTGTGCACAACCTGTGGCAGCTATAAAGAATGCACTCAGTGTTATAAAAGGAACAACATTAAGGGTCTTTAGGAATAATACGCTTAAAATTAACAGTCAGAAAAATGTAATGTTCTTCATTTGCAAACATGTTTAAACTAAGTTACACAAAACTACTTGATTCTCCAAAGGCCCAGACAGCTAATACTCATCATGGGATAAACTCCCCCCTGTGTCCCGATGTAGCCTTTGAATCCTTACCACGATACACCACGCACATAACCTACTTTCATGTCCACAGGCTGACCATCGTGCTTCGAAGAATCGCAAAGGAGATACCCGTAATAGGTAACTAACCACCATGACAAACCTTTGCCAAGTAATTGAGACTCACTAAGTAGAGTTCAAAATATCCTTAGCGTTACAACAGATTGCAAGTATAACCACCAACCTGAACGGTCCATCATTTACACCAGGACCGGTGTTTTATTTCCTAAGCAATCTGCTTCGCATTAAAACGATTGTACTGTATAAGGAAAACGTTTCCATAATCGCTAACTCGATATGCCATATTACATTTTCAGATCAATCTCTGAAGGTCACTGAAAGTGTGCTATTGAGTGTATCCGTGCTCAGGAGTTATGTTTATGTAACTGCTTTGGACAGCAGTGGGTGGGTATGACATACATCCCATTTGTGGAAAAACTGTAGCATAAAACATAATCCAGGAAAGCTATTTTACAGACATATTTGTATGTGATAACTATATACATTCTGTCAATAAAGGGCACACACACTATTGATACTCTATTGTCACTCAGACATCAGTGTTATTTTACAGGTAAGTGTCCACTGTAAATAGCTACCACAAATGCACATTATTAAAGATAAAGAAGCATTGAAGTCACTTGCATGTTCAACCAACTACAAACGAGGTTATTTTCTAACGTTTCAAAATTTAACCGCAACAGGAAGTATTCCACCACAGGCTGCTGAAGTCCCCTTTGCAGTGCACACAATGCGAATTGATGGGATGACTTCATCCCCCACCCTACCACCAAACCATTCGCAAGAGCTGACCGTAATAAAACATTAAATAATGAAAACTTGAATTCCATAATGTAATTTCAAAGGCTTTTGTTACTATTTGTTCACAATGGCATGCAGCTATTGTTTGAAGAAATTTCTGACGACATGCCGCCTCACAACGTAATGCGTCACCACCGTGCCTGCACCAGGAAGTGTAAAAAAAACTATTTTGTGAACTCGCAAATAGCCACAACCCCGTGTTTTCATCATCCTCATGTTGATAGCTTTCCGTATGAATACCGTAGTACACTCTGTTACGCCTTACTATTATATATCAAACAAATGATTATCGTTAATGTTCCATCGTGTTAAACTACACGTTGTTATTGACATGTTTTGATCACATCTGACACCAACCATTCCAATTGACAGAAATGGGTGGGAAAAGTTACGTTATGTGTCACGTCTGTACGTTGTGTGTTGTGATCAGTGTTCATTACAGTCAGTACAGTATGAGGTCACACAGTTGATGCCTTTGTGATCACCACATCTCTCAATGTAATACAGTACTGTGATTATTTGTGTTGAGATCGTTACATGTCACAGCAATATAATCTATGCGATCTGATGACTACAACTATGCGATGTAGTCAACGATGTCAAGATCACATCTGTCAATGTAACATGATGTCTGTGACTTGATGATAAGTGTGATGTCTGCGATGTTATAATCACCTGTCAATGTGATGTCAGTCGTGTGATGGCAACCCTAACTTGGAATGAGATGTGATAATGTATAAGTGGTGTGACGAAAACATAAACGTTACATGCCATGTCTGATGGTGGTGTGATAACAAAGCGCTATATGTGCTTTGTGAAGTGACCATAACATGAATTTGTCAATGTCAGTGTCTACAACATGTTGAATACATATCTGAATGTCTGTGGTATGGTAACGTAACGTCTTCGTGGTAGCAATGTGTGATATCATGTGTAACATCAATGCACCATGACATCCGTGATGTTACGTTACATGATGTACAGTATGTCGTGTTATAATCACGTCAACGACGTATCGTCAAAAAGTTGGATGACATCTGTAATTGTGATAGCAGCGGTGAGATGACATTAATGTGACACCATCCTTGACATTAGTGATATCACGATCCAAACTGTGTGACATTATGTAGATGACGAATCTGTTACATTCACATATACTGTACTATCAACACGGCGACTGGGTTGGGATTATTAGACGTATAATTACGACAGCAGTGGCGCACCATCAATGCGACGCGACATCCGCTGTTATCCTGATATACCGATTCCAACTGCGACATAGTGGTAAACTAGTTACAACCACATCTGTTAATTACACGGTGCGTGCGATGGCATTATCACATCTGGCCGTGATGTGACGTCTCTATGCGGCATTACCGCCCGTGCTAGGGCCCCGATGCGACCACATCGATGTTGCGACGCGACGCCGGTCCACAACAACGGCAACCACCACGTACATCTTCGACATCGCCGCGCGCCGTCAATTCACTCGTGCGCAGCCGACAAACACTACGGGTCCGAGGACAAACGCTTAAATCCAATTACGACGCAACACTGAACACAATGACGCCGCAGCCTCGGCAAAGCGGCGGCCCCGCGCCCCAATTACTCCCAACACAAAACTCCCGAAAAAGACGTGACAGCGACGCGGACGCGAGCACAGCGTCCTTTAAACAGTAGTAACAATCACAGGCACCCTGATAATGGTCATAAGCTTGATTTAATAACGATCCGCGGGGGCCAATGTTAAGCCAACGGTGACGCCCGGGGCCTACAGAGCCTTCGCTAGGCCTCAAGCCCACCAGAGAACCCGCTCGCGAAGATTTAACGCCTCCTCTCTATTTTCACTCTTCGTTTTCCTTGTACTTTCATACGCACCATGAACTCGACGGCTTTATCATCGGGCACGCTGTTCGCTTCCATTGCTGGGGCTGTGTTTTTTGTTGTTGTTGCCGCTAGATTGTGGTAAGTTTAAATAATATTAATAATAATTAAAAAAAATTGTCGACGCTGGGAAATAAAAGACGAGGCGACGTCAGGCAGGCCGCGTCCTCGGTGATGTAACTTCCGGCGGGTTCCTCACGCAACGTATGGTTTAAACAATAAGGTTTTTTTTATTTCTGGCGCGCCGATTTATCAAATGTTTAGCGAGCCTCGCTTTAAATTAGCAGTAATTAATTTAAGTGTTGCGTGCATTTAAAAAATTAAGGTTTGCGTCGCTTCCGATGGGTCGCGAACGTTCAATATTTATTTATTCTGTTTTTGGGGGGGGGGGCGACGGAGTGGGCGAGGCTGCGTGGCGCTGCGGAACGACGGAATGCGATTTTGCGGTGAAATGCGACGCGCCAATGAGAGGGAAGGACGTGCTCGCGTCTTGGATTGACGTACTGACGTCGGGAGGTGGGAGGGCGTGGAAGATTTTATGATTGACATCACGGGCATCTGGTAAGGATGCCCCCCGGAAGGCTCCCTCGGGAGGTATTCGAGGCACGACCCACTGGGCGGAGACCTAGAGGCCGACCCAGGACACGCTGAAAATGGATGGATCACGATCGAATCGCCTTCGCTCAATCGCTACAAGCGATTGTGGATGGACTGTGCCACGTGCCACATGTTCTCCCCGTGTCCGAGTGGGTTTTCGCCGGGCACTCCGGTTTCCTCCCACCGTCCAAATACATGCTGCTAGGTTAATTGGCCTACTGAGTAAAATCGCACCAGGTGCCCTGCGATGGGCTGGCGTCCCATCCTCAGTATACCCCTGCCTTGCGCCCCTGTACGTGTAAATGTTTTTTTTGGTCGATTTAAAAACAACTTTGTTTTTTATTAAACTTGTATATATTTTTATTTTTGTCATCAACTCGCATGTTTGTTGTGTCACAGGAGTTCCGTAAAGAGCTTGCAGGCTCACTAGGTATTTTTCTGATGTAAAAATAAACATCCATCCAACGGGTGCAATGCGCCCGGAAAATTTGCGCGTGTTACAAATATATGTATTATTATCCACACAAAGACATGAAGACACAAAGACATGAAGACACGAAGACATGGAGCCAGCAATGGGATGTTCTCTTGAATCACTCTGCAGTGAACAATACAATTCGTTCCTCTGTTTGTAACGGTACTAAAATTATAATCCACAGTACAGAACAGCCCCTTTGCCAATCCACTTAGAGATGAAGGTCGTTTCATTCCGTGTCGGTCATGATATATTTGACCATACTTTACCACGCTGGTCAATGTTGTGGCCGGAAATCTAACACGGCTTGCCAGCTTCATAGTACAGTTCAGTAACCACTGTGCCACAACTGCATCTCCATCACTGTGTTGAAATCCTATGTTGCGTGATAACGTGGCATTATGTGCCACGTTGACTTGCAACTTATTAACAAACGTCTGGTAAGTCTGTGTCGTATGTCGACGAAGCGGATAAGACTTGTAAACTCTGGGAAGCAAAGTCCTCGGGAGACCGTGGCTGATTAAGTCAAACAGCTTGGGCAAAAATGTCCCTTTGTACTGTGTTAGAGTTCAAATTCGATGGTGCCATAAAAGTGTGAACTTGCATTGATTTACGCAACTGATGGCTATATTTTCTTTCAATCCTAAATGAATATTAACCGAGCAATTTGAGATGTGGGTTTTCACTGTGAAGGCAGGAGACCTGCCAAACTGTATTGCGTAACAGTGGCAGTATGTGTGGCTTTTAACCAGCACCAACTGATGGATTTAAACGTTACACATTTTGGTCGGCACCAATTTCTGGAAATTAAAAATCGTACTGCAACTCAGTGTTGTATGAAGTCACCGAAATGATTTCAAATCATTGTGTGTTAAAACAACTTTTCTGGAACTTTAAAATGTCTTGCTCACATTTTAAACTGGCAAAGATGTCAAATAATAATGCTCTTTCTTTGCCTAGGAGAGCCTCACTGAGTCGCAACATTTCTTTTCTGGGAAGGTTTGGCATTTGAAAGGCAAGCAGAGTCCCTGGGCGCAACCCAGTCATACTGAGCACAGCCTTCCACTGACGTTTGTCCATCCAAGCACTAAGCAGACAACCCTGCAACAGCTTCTGAGATCTGATGAAATTGTGCAGAATGAATATGGTTTAGTCGTAAGCTTTTGTTCTGGATTCTCACTGAACGTCCCTTGAGCAAGTCATTGTCAAAAGAAAAAAAAACACACACTAGTGGAACAGATGTTGGGTCTAGAGAGGAAGCCAATCCAGATTTCCTTTGCTGTCAGCCTTTTGTTTGGGTACAAGTGACACCGTGACTAAGTACTATTGCCAAATGCGCAATCTCATTAGCATTTGTGAAATGCCAAACGCAAATTAAGGCCGCTTGACTTTTAAGACAATATGTGGTGTGTGTGTGTGGTGCCTTTGGTGGCTTTGCAATTAAGCCTTGCGCAAAAGCCAGAGAGTTGTGATGTACCCTTTTTGGAAGGAAAATAAACTGAATAAACACGTTTGGACGTGCCAAGAAACAGTGTCCCAGTGACGGAACTAATTTTTGGAAAACTAATCGTTGGAGTAAAATTATTTATAGGCATCAAAATCGTTTTGGAGCGATTTGGCCACAAATCAATTTGTAACGGGCTATTTGTGATTATTCATTTTAATGTGACCTTTACGGTTTCTTATTGTGCACAATTCAAGCTAACACCAACGTGATCAAATAAATGGCTGTGTTTTTTTCAGTTTTTCATTTTCACCTAAAATGTTTTTGAGAATTCAGTTAACAGCTGTAACGTTATGAATCAATGTCTCGAGATGTATTTTTTATTTCTTCCTTAAAACAATTTTCCATAGAGCTCCTTCCTGCCTTCTTTTTCTTCTTTGCGATTCTTCGAAGCCTGTGGTAGGTATTACTATGAAGCTACTGTGTAAACAAAATCGTAATGATTTACATTACAGTTTCGTTCCTCCACTGCCATGTCAGTCATTGGAGTTTGTGTCACCATATTTCACCAAGCTTGCTCAGTGTGGGTTGGCAGAACGTGGTGTAGAGCCCAGGACTGGTTTTGGGATCGCTTGTCACATGTTTACTACTGCCCGAAAATCAAACTCAGGTTGTTGGATTCTATGCGTAGCACACTCACCACTGCAACATCATTCCTTTCACTGTTTTATCGAACTATCAGAGTACTAACCCTATGGGCGATCTTGTTCCAAGCGTGTAATACGTTCTTCTGACGTCTCTTGTTGACGTTTTATGCTGACATGGGTGCTTTGGCTTTGACCTGAATTTCTTTCAGATGTCCTGTTGGGAATATTGCTGCTGGCTTTCCGAATTTTCAGAAGAGTCATCAATAAGTGGGAAGCACATCTAAAATAAGACATACAAGCCTTGGTGTTGTGCAGATAAAATGTGCACTTATAAAGGATTCGAACCCGGTCCGCTCTGTGCGGGCATACATCAATAAAGCACTTGCTCCATTATATATCTAGATGTACAGTATATGCATTGGAATATCATCACTGCAGAGTGTCTGCCTAACTCATTATTATTGCATTCATTCTTTCATTAAATACATGTGTTTATGCAGCAGCATAATGCATTAATGCTAAGGTACCCTTGCTATGGTCGTAAAATGTTAAGTTCTCTCCCTTAACAGGTTCAAATTGTAATTGTTATTCCTTAATGGTTTCCATATCTGCACACGTTTGAGTTTTGTGCGCCCTCTGATTTACCACCGTTATTTTCACCATAATCCTGCATTATTGAACTAATAATTATAGTTTATAGCCCTCTGTCACGCCTCTGCTGGATGAAGGGGTCCCACACGGTGAGCTGCT
>JAZEWU010000007.1:4991526-5003516 GCA_036362915.1 Geotria australis | reverse complement strand
GGGCAGTTGAGAGACAAGCGCCGCTTCGTCCTCACGGTCCCCTCGCCCTCACGGAGCCCGCAGGGTCACCGGCGCCGCGAACGGGGGGCTGACGTTGCGTGTGTTATACGTGTGTGTGTCTGTGTGTGTCTCGGTTAACCCTGTAGTCTGTTAAGGCTACACGAGAGATCTTTGTCTCTGAAAGGCTGTGATAATAATAATAGCGTTTTATAGAGCGCTTTTCACCCGAGGGTCACAAACCGCTGCACAAGGGCCGCGAAGAGAACGGCATGTCAGCAATGAAAAATAAATCAATAAAAACCAAAGGAACAAAAACATTTAATGATTAATGCTGCTTTGAATATACTGAAAGGTCGTGAAACTGGCAATCTTAAGAGGGGCAAAAATCTGCCAGCGTCCCCTAAGATGGCCGTCACTTCCTTAAAAACAAACACGGAGGGAGACAGGGAGGGAGGGGGAGACATAGGGACACAGAGACAGGAAGACAGAGAGACAGACACAAGCGGGAAACAACGCCAATCCAAATTCAACAATTAACATTGAAGCACAAGAACATATACATAGACACACGCAACAGTAATGAAAAAACGCAGCCATTTATAACAATCTCCCAAGGCCCACCCGGCATGTGGGAGGGGCCTTCATCCAGCAGTGGACCTGGCAAAACACAAAGGGCTGTTTAAATATCGATTTCGCCCCGTTGGCCACGATGATGGGAAATCGGAAATCACGCGTGGGCGTGAGAATGCGCCGTGCAGGCAGGGGGCCTTACATCATTCCCACAATTGATTACATTGACAAATTTGTTTGCATGGACAAATGAGAAAGGAAAAAAATGAGAAAGCGCGTAAATCAGCGCTCATTCATTTTGTCTTTCCGAAAGTGTTGGCCATAAATTATGCAGCACGGTAAGCTCCGGTCACGGGTTATTCATACTAAGGGCCCGGTGCTGATGTGCTCAATGATCGTGCAGTGGCTGTCATTGGCAGCAAATATCTGAATCGAGCTGTATTAATTAATTTATACACAGCCCAATAGAGGGGTCGTTATGATAGTAATAATAATAATAGCATTATTATCAATAATAGCATTTTATATAGCGCCATTTTATATAGATGCCATGAATTGTCTCCAATCAGGGTAAGCCCACCCTCCCGCTCCCACTGCATGGATTGTAACCTTATCGTGGTGGAGGCGATTGCGGGTTACAATCAACCCTCATGCTATGTAATCTGGAGTCCGGCACTCCTGGTGAACATGTCTGGGTGGAGGATCCATGTGATTAATGCTAAGAGGACTGTCCGGCTAAAGGAGGTTGGCGTCAGGAAAGGTATCAGGCCGTTAAATTGCGCCCCACTCTTAGGGGACAACCGGTCAGCCGGAGTTTAAACCGGCAACAGCAACAGCAGGGTGACATTTCGATTCAAGCATGGCATTTGTTGTTTGCTTTGTGGTGAGCGCAGCGGTTCACAGTGATTGGAGGGGACATGGGAAACCGTTGTTTTGTATCGGTATACACAGTACAGATCGATTCTCTTTAGAGCTGCTGTTTCGGAATATCCGGGTCGAGCGTTCCTCCTCTCTCTTAGCGACGGAGAGGGGATTAAACAGAGAGGCAGAACGCTCGACACGTCTATCTCGACACAGCATCTCCTAAGAACAATTCTCAATTATGATTTAGTTGAATATCTAATTTTAAAAAACGAGACGAGGCAAGGTCACCGCTATCCGAGCACGTGGCAGAGCGGGGCACACAAGGTCACGGGTTCAAAACGCCACGCGGACACGGGGAGAGCATACAAACTCCACACATAAATGCGGCACCCGTGCCAGGATTCGAACCAGGGGTTCTTCATGCGCGGCGTCAGCGCTACTCACCGCGCCACCGTGCCTCGGCGCATTTATTTCACCAGAACAACTTCACGTTGCCAGCAGAGAGAGAGAGGGTAGCACTTCTCATATTTTAGGAGCGTTCCAAAAAAACAAATTATAATCTGCATGTTTAAAAATGAATGTTTCTGCTCTAACGCGTTCCATCGTTTAGTGTTTGTGAGAGCGTGCAATCATTCCGGTAGACAGTCGCGCGCTGTGTCTGTTGCCTGGCGTTGCGGGTCAGCCTCGGTGATTGCTCCTTTCATAACCTCAATCATGCGCGCCGTCACGGCTTTCCATGGATTTTTTTGGGGCAGGGGGCGGCCTGCCTAGCGTCACTCGCGGGATACGCAGTCTGGTTTGGATCACCCAGCATGCCCTGCTGCTGGGCATGTGACCTGCCACTCTTTGATCCCATTCCATCCCGGCGTTATTTATTATACCGGCATTCCCAAACCCTCGTCTCTCCCCCCCGTTACCGTACCCCACTCAGTCGCCCTTAGCACGAACCCAGAGCCTAACCCTAACCCTGACCCTTAAGTACGTTCTGAGCAACTGGCAGCAATGCACACTCGCACGCACGTAAAACAGACAAAAGATCCCCGTTTAGCCGTCACAAAATGTTGGGGCAAGTGATGTTTGTCACGAGGCTAGCGTTGCTGATGACCACCTTTGTCTCCCCGATGTTGATGTGCACACCGGGAGCTAGGTTAAGGTTGAGTCAACCTAGGTGCAAGCCCAGAACACATTTCGGAGGCAGTGACACGAGCCGCTCATGTTAGCCTTCAGAGGGAATCGAATTACAAATAATGTTAGCGTGCACCTATTAAGGCCAGCACGGCACACGCAGGGGTGGGTGTCCAGATCAACGCCCGGCCGCCTTTATCTCTCCAGTGGCGATGTTTACACACCGCACCGGTTACTTATTTAAAGGCCCGTGACCGGTTCCGAAAATCGTCACTGGTGTCGGTCGTGAGCGACAATCGATCTCGCGTCGTCGCAAGTTCTGCAGCCCAGCGCGCTAACCACCGAGCCACCGCTCCCCACACACACACACCGCGCGCACACACACAGAACCAGACAAGTGTGCCGTGCCGCTTTGCGATGTGGCACCGCACGGCTAATCCTTCATGCGACGGCGCGAGCGAGTATTTTAGATTAAAATATCTTAGTTATGAATAACCCGGGCGGTGCGCCTTCTCGCCGTAACCGCGACTGGGTCGCTCGCCCCCCTCTCCGCGCGCGACACCTGCGATGACGTATCGAGCGCGCCCTGTTTGTTTGCGCGCAGTTTGTAACCGTAATTGTTCCATATTTTATGGGAAATTTCTCCGCCTCGTCCTTTTTCCCGGCTGCCGGTTGTTTATTGTGTTTCACGGCTTCCCGTTCGACGCATAAAGCATGCCGTGAGCTCCGTTATTTTTCGAGCGCGCATTCCCCCCCCCCCCCTTTGTGTGTTTATTGTTATGGTAGAACGGCAGCAAGACGCAGTTTGTGTTTGTTTAGCCTCTCGATGAGAGCGCATCTCAGGAAGATGCGCCCAAACAGCGGGCGTGTTTATTTTATGGTGCGAGGCGGGCAATCGGTCATAGGACTGCCTCCGTGTGCCTGAGGCTGCGCGTCGGTGTGTGAGTCCTGTGTGTGTGTCTGTGCGAGTCGCTCCACCGCCGTTGGGATTTGCATAGCGTCTGAATGCACCCGCATCTGAAGAGCGCTGTGAAGAAATTTAACGCGGGGATTTTATTTTAAGGATGCAGATGATGACGAAAGATAACTTTTCCAGAGCTATTCATGTAGGAGTGGTGGCGCAGTGAGTAGCGTTGCAAATAAGGTCCTGAAACCAAATCCCGGCTCGGGTACCTTCTGTGTGGAGTTTGCACGTTCTCCCCGTGTCCACAGGGATTTTTGCCGGGTACTTCAGATTCCTCCGGCAGTCCAATGCTGCTGCCTAGGTTAATTGGCCTACTGCCTAAATTGCCGCGACCCTGTCCAATGAGGTGAGTACCGATAATGACTCATGATAGTTGCTCTTCAAAGCTGGTTCTTTCGCGATAGCTGTGTCGAGCGCTCTCCCTCTCTCCCTCGTGACGTTCGCCTCTACGTTGGAAGCATTATCAGGCGTTCGCCTGACACGGCTATCCCGAAATAACAGTTCTGAAGAGCAACCATAATGATGCTGTTTGCTGGAAAGTGCGCTAATAGAAAGCAGGGATGAATTGACGGTTAAGTTTGATGGGGCCTGGGACTGTTTTAGGTTTTGGGGGCCCTTATTTATACACTCACATCATTCCCACCGTCCACTCCAAAGGGCAAACCGTCCACTTGCAGACTTTTAAACGTGGTCCACGAATTGTAGAGATAAATCAAAGATAGATCAAACGCAACATTTTCATTTCTCCCCATATCTGGCAGGAAGTGATACCTAGCAGTGACGCTATGGATTTAACTACCAAATTAAACTCTGGGATTTATCACGGCGATGCAGGATTGCATTTCAACCGTTCTGAAGCGGTGCGTGCGATTTCTGAGCGACTTCAAAGTCCAAGGAGCCTTGGATGTAGTTGCTAACCCCCCACCCCTAAAGCATTAATCTGGCGCTGACTGGAAAGACCCTTTTGTGTGTTTATTTAAACACGAAGAACCCACTCTGCTGGGAACACACTCTGGGCGGAACACTTTTGCGCGTTACAGTTGAATAATTTATGAACCTGCACTTGGGCTGTGCAAACTAAAGCCAGCTTTGCGCCAGTGTAATGTAAAGTTATTTGTGAGCTCTGTCACCAACATTCATCTTGCCGTGTGTGTGAAATCTGCGTAAGTGTATTTTTGGACGTGATCGGTTTTGTGATTTTTTTTCTTTACGTGGGAAAGCTGTACACGTGGCTGTGTGTGCTGGAGGAGTAATTATGCATCGATGCATTGCTGAGCATTAATTATTGAGCTTATGATGGATACAGGGGCGGCACGGGTGGTGCGGCGAGTAGCGCGGCCGCCTCACAGCAAGAAGGACCCCGGTTTGAATACCGGCTCGGGTGCCTTTCAATGTAGAGTTTGCATGTCCGTGTGGGTTTTTGCCGGGCACTCCGGTTTCCTCCCACAATCCAAAATACATGCTGCTGCATAGGTTAATTGCCCTGAGGACTAAATTGCCCACGGTGCCCTGTGATGGACTGGCGTCCCATCCTGTGACTGCCGGGATAGGCTCCGGCTCACCGCGACCCTGTGCGGGATTAACCTGTTTCTGACAATAGATGGTTGGATGATGGATACAAGCGTCGAATTGCCCGTGGATTTTTTGTGCATGCGTTGTGCATAGGGGGAGCAGTAGTAATAATAATTATAGCGTTTTATAGAGCCCCTTTCACCCGAGGGTCACAAAGCGCTGTCCAAGAGCCGCGGAGAGAACGGCACGGATAACATTGGTGGCGAGTGAGGTTGGTGGGGGGGACAGGTGGGGGGGGGAAAGGTTGCGGGGGGGGGTGGTGGGGGGTGGAAAGGTTACGGGGGGGGGGGTGGTGGGGGGGAAAGGTTGCGGGAGGGGGGAAAGGTGGTCGGGGGGGGGGAGTTGGCGTGGGCGGCGCGAATTGTTGCTAAGTCACCGACGTGAATTCTGCTACATAGCTTGCCGCTGCTGCCAAAACACGGCAGGCACGTTTGGTAAATAGACGCGCGTTACGGCCGTGATAAATCTCTTTCTGGTTTGGGTTTAAGAGAAGGAAAATGTCATTCGTTCCGTGTAGCACCCACTTTCATCTGCACCGAGCTGCACTTTGGCTAACGCATCATTTATCTGCGCCTTTCTCTCTCGCTCTCTCCTTTATTCTTTCTACACGGACACGTGTTCAGCTGCAGAGCCTCTCACGACGTTAATTCGGCACAGCACAGGCCCGCTGGCGCTTGCATCGTCCGCGCCGGGGGCCTGACCGCGGGGCCTTAAACGCGGGTCCTGACCGTGGGGCCTTGAGCTCATGGCCCAGCCGAGAGAGGGGTTGGAAAATAAATACTGGTTTGTATTGATGTGGCTTTTCGCGGCTCAGAATCACCATGGATTCAGTGGAAGACACTCAACCGCCTGAGAACTAAAAGGGGACTATCAAAAGCTGCTTTTGTCAAATGGGGCTGCAAGACCGGCCCAGCCACCTGTGAATGTGGAGAAGCAGACCATACTATGGAGAACTGCCTTGTCTGCGCTCTACTACCCAACCTCTGCAGCTCAAAAGACCTTGCAGAGCTCAATAACGTTGTCGACATGTCGTTCTCTCCGCAGCTTTGTGCAGCGCTTTGTGACCCTCGGGTGAAAGGCGCTATATAAATGCTGTTGTTATTATTATTATTGTTAATAAAAATGCAACGAACTGTGTAAAGAAATGGGAAACTCTCATATTACCATCACGCTTCCAATAATCGAAAAGAAGAAGACGGCTCGATTCATGATGGTTGTTCTTCAGAACTGTATCGAGCGTTCCTCCTCTCTCCTTCGCGACGTTTCACCTGAACACGTTGGCGGCATCATCATCCTTTTCTGAATCCAGAAACGCCGCGAAGGAGAGAGAAGGAACACCCGATACGGCTATCACGAAAGAGCAGCTATGGAAGTAGAAATTATTTGGCTTTTGCAGCTGCGTGTCTTTGGACTATGGGAGAAAACAGCAGTACCTGGGGAAAACCCACAGAGATACGGAGAGAATATGCAACTCTACACAGAAAGGCACCCGAGCCGAACACCGAACGCAGGGGCATCTTGCTGCAAGGCGGTAGTGCAGCTCTTTGCACCACCGTACCGTCCAGTCCCCGCTATAGCAACGTGGAATTCCACCAGTGGCTCAGAGCTGTTAAAAAAGGATTCGAGTGGTGCTTCACTTCTCTTTGAGTAGGAAACCACTTCGGACTTCTTTTTTCCTTTGGATACGAATAATAAAATGAATAAGAATCTGGAGGATGGACTGGCGTCCAATCCTCGGCATACCCCTGCCTTGCGCCTTGTGTCTGCCGGAATAGCCTCTGGCGCACCGCGACCCTGTACAGGATTAAGCGGTTTCTGAAAATGGATGGATGGAAGAATCTGGAAAATACTCCAAACTCTTTTCTACTCCTCTCATCGCAAATGTTATATTCCGAAAGGTCTCATATATATGCGCGTAGTGTCATTGCTTAAATTTATTAGACCGCTTAACACTGCACAGAGCGCGTTACGCCGATTGCTGGTGTGATAATAATAATGAACTATTCCTGCCGTTTTAACTCAAGATATATTTTTTATGAGTTATCGCTTCTCTTCATCGAAGCTGCTTGCATGAAAACATTACGACGCGGATATCTGTTGCAGTAAAACTCAATGAGCTTTCGTGATCAACTTAACGGTCACAATGCATTTATTTAAGTTACAATCACAGACGAGTTTGCGTGTTCTCTCCCTGTTCCGCGTGGGTTTCTTCTGGGTTCTCCGGTTTCCTCTCAGAACTAAAAAAAAACCCACTCGTGAATTAATTGGTCGATAACATCGTAATATATAGGGTGCCGTGTCTGCCAAATGTTAGCGCCGGCTAACTGCATGACTGCCTTCCCACTCGTGCCTCTGAGTCGTTCTTTCTTCGAATAAATACCTTCGAAATTGAATGAATGTGTGCGCTTTCTACATTGTATGTATTATTATTATTATTAAATAATTCCCATCGCAGCTTCGTAGGAACCTAACGGCGTCGGTATGTTTCCGTGACCTTCCGGCGTCACGTGAACTGGATAAATGAGGAAGTCTTGTCAGGGTGGTTTTTTTCCCTTCTGTGGGGTGAAATTTACAATCATCCGGCGCGTAAATCACGGACGGAGCGCAACGTAAAACTTTTGATGTCACATTTATTTCACATTTGGGTAAAGCTGTGGCGCAGCGGTTAGCACGCACGGCCCTATGAACCCCCTGACCCGAGTTCAATTCCTGGCCACGGCTAACATCAGTGGCGAGTGACATCTTAACGGGACCTGGGTGCTCCCCGCATTCGCCAACCCGCACTGGGCAGACCGGTGATGTATGGGTCAAACTAACCCCATGTACTGATGTAGGTTTTCACGGCTCGATTCATGATGGTTGTTTTTAAAAAATATTTTCATTTGGGATAGCCGTGTCGAGCGCTCGCCTTCTCTCTTTCGTGACGTTTCGCCTCTGACGTCGGAAGCATCCTCAGGCGATTGTTTGACCGTACTTCACCGCTCTGGGGATGCTTCTAGCGTGGGAGGCAAACCGTCACGAGGGAGAGGAGAGTGCTCGACACGGCTATCCGGAAAGGACAGCTTTAAAGCGCAACCATCAAACTAACCGCATGACCGACATGGCGTGTTGAGGCCTTCATCCAGCAGTGGATTGAACTAGGGCTGTAGGTAAGTGTATGTTCCACCATCGTATGAATCAACTTGACATCTCGTGGGGCACGAAGTTCCGTAAGAGGCACGTCTCTTGAAAATTAGCAGAGACCCCTGTTTCATAAATCACAGCTGGACGTTTTTAAGTAGAAAAAAAATCAATGCAATTATAACACGTGGACCTTTTCTGCACTGAAATAAATTGCTTGTGAGTCATAAATTTAATTTGCTCGTTTGAGCTTCAGTTGCCGTAGTAACTCAACAAACAGTTTAACAATTGTTATTTCCTGTTATACGCTCGCGTTGAAATTCACTCTTAAATATCACGCTCATGTCACTTGCCAGTCCTCGGTGACGGAATGAGCCCACACTCTTCTTGTCACTAGCGACAACTTAGACCAGAATCTGTTTACAACGCAACAAACTAAACCGTATAATAATGTGACACGGGGGTCTCTCTGGGCCTTGAGGACCGATGCTGTCCATCCACTGTAATAATAAACATCTAAACATAAATCCATCCGCTTCGGTTAAACCAGACCTCTGACAACACAGCCGGCACACGCGCGATCTGGTCACATTTCACAGGCTAAACCATCTTAGGGGACGCTGGAAGATTTTTGCCGCTCTTAAGATTGACAGTTTCACGACCTTTCAGTGTATTCGATACAGCATTAATCATTAAATTTTTGTTGCTTTGGGTTTTATTAGCTGTTTTTTTTCCCTGTCGTTGAAATGCTGTTCTCTCCGATGCTCTTGTGCAGCGCTTTGGGACCCTCGGGTGAAAGGCGCTCTATAAAATGCTATTATTATTATTATTATCCACCCCCCCCAACCACTCCCGCCGCCCCTGGCGCGTCGCAGCCGCGGGTGTTGTGGGTGTTGTGACACCCGCACTTTCACAGAAACATGGGGATCAAGGCAAAAGCGTTTACGTCGCGATCCCTGTCAAGTAATACTTGGTATTACCTGCAAATTCTACCAAACACTTAGAAGCTAAGGAAACATGATTCCATCTACCCCCCCCCCCCCACTTTTTCCTGAGGTAGTCTCATATCATATGTTGCGACACCCGCACTTTCACAGAAACACGATTCCATCCCCCCACTTTTTCCTGCAACAACCGCGTCTGCGACGCGCCTGCGCCGCCCCGCTCCAGCTCCAACCGATAAGCGCGGTTCGAACCGATTCGCGGAGTAAAACACGGCGCGCTGATGAGAACGTAAACAGAGAGGCGCCGGGCAGTCAACGTTTCCGCGTGAGCCAAATGACCTTCGCGAGCATTTCATCAGGGCTGATAAGGCCAAAGGCATTAAAAGCCCCGTGCGCCTTCCTCCTCCCAGCGTGATTTTAATACGCTCATATTGTTTTGCCAGTAAATTACATCAAGGGCTCGCTAAACAACGTAAAGGAGTGAGATAGATAGGACAATAACGCTATAATCACGCGCTTCGCGAGGACCCCCCCCCCTTGCCGCGCGGCCGACCGCCCGAAACACAGCGCGGTTATATTAAAAAAGGAGAAGGAATTGGTTTATTTATTTAGAAACAACACCAGCGATGAGGTCTTGTTTGGAAGGCCCCGTGTCTGTTGGTGTTGGCGGGTAATTGCGTGCGTCGTTAATTGGGCCCGGGATTTTGCGTTGTTACGAAATGAAAATACATTTCCGCCAGAATTCTCACTTCGCTCCGTTGGATGAAGATTTTCAGCGAAGCTGCGGCGGTCGTGCTGGTGTTTAGACCATACTTTCTCACTCGGGTCGGTGAAGGGCAGGACCGGTCTGGATGTTACTTGCCGGTTGCCAAATTTGGTTTGTGCCGGCTGAGAATCAAACGCGGGTTGCTGGGGTTCATAGCGGAGCGCGCTAACCACTGTACCGCCGCTTCCTCTGTTCTGTTTAGGTCGATCCACTGTTTTGGTTAAGACGTTAAAATGTAACTGTCCGACTCATCGGTAATCCTGATTGATTTTACGACGACTTAGAATCGTCATCGCTGTGCTCATTACGCGCAGCCCTGTCTGTCAATCCACTGTTGATCCGCACCACGTCAAGGCTTTCATGTATTATTTCCCGCGTCACTCAAACTCATCGTTCACTCTTCTGAAACCGAAGAAAGCCAGCAATATTCCTAAAAGAACACATTACCAAAAGGATATCAGGCAAAAATCGAGCTCAAATCAGCCACACCCGTAGGTCGGGCACTCCGCTAGTAATAACAATAACAAGCACATCGCTCATCACGGGGCACCTGCCGCCTAGCGGGGCGCGAGTTCAGGTCCTCTCGCCACTTGACCTCTTGAACCCGCGCGGCGGGGCAGGGGGGCCTCGCTTCCCCGGGCCGCTCTCGGCCTTGTCATCGGTTGTCATTTAAATGCCCCCCCCCCCCCTTAAGCGGTCCGTGCTTGTAAAGCGCGCCGTGCGGAAGGTGAATTAAAAGGCCGTTAAAGACGCCTCTCCCTTTTGTTCCTCCCGCGGAGATTGCGTCTCGCCGGGAACACGGCCCCGGAGCCCGTCACGAGATTGGCAGCGGGCGGCCGCGCCTCTTCGCTCGTGAAGCGCGCTGGGGGGGAGGCGTGGGGGGGCTGGGCCGCCATCTGGCTGCTGGTCGACAGATGAGGCAAAGACGGGGTAATTTGTTTAAGTGTGACGCGTAGGGGAGGAGGCCGGGAGGGGCAGGGGGGAGGGGTGCGTGGATGGTGGAGGGAGTAGCACGGTGGTGGTGGTGGTGATGAAAGTGGTTGCGGTGGTGGTGGTGGTGTTATTAGCTGGTGGTGTGCGGGTAGCGGTAGCTCAGTGGTTAGCGCGCTGCGCTACAAATCTGGCTCTGACCCGAGTTCGAATCCCGCTCACGGCCAACACCAGTGACGATTTTGTGAACCGGTCCTGGGCCTCCCCTAGGTCGACTCAGCCTCAAATGAGTACCTGGCGCAGTTTGTAAACATTGCCACGAGGGAGACAAAGGCGGCCTGGCGTGGTGCTGGTCACCCACCCGCTCGTGTGCCGTGTCGACCTTCATAGGTGCTCGCTAACGGCACTTGCCCCTACAGTCTGTTAAGGCTATACAGGAGATCTTTGTTGTTTGTGGTGTGTGGGTGGAGGGGTGGAGGGGAGTTTGGTGGAGGTGGCAGCGGTTGTGTTGTTGGTTGTTGGTTGCTGTTGGCATTGGTGGTGATGTTGATGATGCCATTGTTTTGCAGTGGTGCTGTGTAGGCGAAGTGGACGGGGAGTCGCCCGGCCGTGGCGGCATTGGCCGTTGGGGCCTTGGTTGCTGTTGGAATTAATTGTGGGGGGTGGCATTGGAGGTGGTGCTGGCATTGGCGACCGGAGTTTGAATCCCGCCCACGGCCAACACCACTGACGATGTTCCGAACCGGTCCTGGGCCCTCCCCTCGCTCGACTCAACCTCAAAAGAGTACCTAGTGCCGCGTGCGAACATCGCGACTAGGAATGCAAAGGCGGCTTGGCGTGGTGCTGGCCACCCACCCCTTCGTGGTGGCATTGGCGGTGGTGGTGTGGTGGTAGCATTGGTGGTGGTGGTAGTATTTGTTTTTTTGTTGGTTGACTTAAATTTGGTTATTTATGAATCTTGTATACATTTTCATTATTGTCAGCAATTGGCATGTTAGTTGTGTCAATGCAGGGGTCCCGTAAAGAGCTTGCAAGCTCACTGGGTATTTTTCCGCTGTAATAACAAACATCTATCTATCCATTTAATTTGTGGCTTTGGTGGTGGTGGTGGTGTGGTGGCATTGGTGGTGTGGTG
>JAZEWU010000007.1:4974743-4984942 GCA_036362915.1 Geotria australis | reverse complement strand
CTCTCTCTAGTGTAACTTGATTACTCTTCCCCGCTGGACATCTGTTAAAAAATAACTACATAGCTCAGCGGTTGCTTCCAATCTGAATGACTGAATTTGCCGTGAAATTATGGAATCTTGGCAAATTGTCACCGGCACACACAATGCGTGAGTTTCCTCCGGAGAACCCCAGAGGAAACTCACTCAGAACAGGGGGAGAACACACAAACTCCACACAGAAAGGCGTCCGAGGCGGGAAACTAACCGCCTCGGGCAGGACTTGCTTTCTCTGAGGCGCAAATGTTAGCACTGCACAGACACCCTACTCTAGAAATGTCTTGCGGACAATACAAATTCGGCAAGGCGGCCATATTTGTTATTGTCCGGGTCTAAGTCTGTGTTTGGGTGTCTCGCACCTGGTTGTGTTTACAAACTGCTATAAGGGGTATTTTCGTCTTACGACCAAATCGACTTACGACGGGGTCATCTGAACGTCACCGCGTCGTAAGTCGAGGAGAGAGTGTATAAAGTTTCAGTATATGGACGGGTGCCCCGTTCGAGTCGGGTTCAGTCTCCAGCCCCGTCGCCGTAGCTGCCGGGGTCGTGCCTCGTGGCGGTCTCGTCGCGTTAGTTCCGCTCAGGCGAGCCTGCGTGTCCTCTACTCTGTCAACTGACTGAGGGCAGCACTGTGGCAGGTGTCACCAAATACACACAGCGCGTGCCACATGTGTTCATTGTCACGTGTATCTGTGTGTGTCAGCCTCAAATGAGTACCTAGTGCGGTGTGTAAACATTGCCACTAGGGAGACAAAGGCGGCCGGGCGTAGTGCTGGTCACCCACCCCCTCGTGTGCCGTGTCGACCTTCATATGTGGCTCGCTAACGGCACTTGCCCCTACAGTCTGTTAAGGCTATACGGGGGATGTTTGTCTTTATTCTTTGTCACGGTTTGTGTGTGTGTGCGTGCGTCACTGTGCATGTTTGCGAGTGTGCACTTTGCCTGGCACAAGCGCCGTGGAGACGTCACCACCACTTAGTGGCGAACGGCGATTGTTGTCGATGTTGTTGTATTGCTGTGTATGTGTGTGCGTGCGTGGCAGTGTATGTGACAAAGGCGGCCAGGCGTGGTGCTGGCCACTCGTGCACCGTGCCGGCCTTGACAGGTGATGCTCGCTAACAGCACTTGACCCTACACTCTGATAAGGCTATACGGGGGATCTTTGTCTCTGCGTGTGAATGTTGTGGGGAGCGGTAGCTCAACGGTTAGCGCGCTTTGCTACAAACCCGGCGATCCGAGTTCGATACCCACTCACAACCAACACCAGTGACGATGTTCTAAAGCGGTTCTGGGCCTCCGCCCCTAGGTCAACTCAGCCTCAACCGACTATCCGGTGCAATGTGTAATCATCACCCCCCACTAGGGAGACAAAGGCGGTCGGGCGTGGTGCCTTCCACCCACCCTCCCCGTGCCGTGCCGGCCTTTATCGGCACCACTCGCTAACAGCACTTGACCCTGCAGTCTGTCAAGGCTGCACAGGGTGGTGGTGAAGAAGTGGGTGGGGGGGTGGTGAGCGCGCCGGGCTACAAATCTGGCGACCCGACTTCGAATCCCGCTCACGGCCACCAACACCGGTGACGATTTTCTGAACCGGTCCTGGGCCTCCCCTAGGTCGACTCAGCCTCAAATGAGTAACTTAGTGCGGTGTGTAAACATTGTCACTGGGGAGACAAAGGCGGCCGGGCGTGGTGCTGGTCACTCACCCCCTCGTGTGCCGTGTCGACCTTCATAGCTGCTACTCGCTAACGCCACTTGACCCTACAGTCTGTTAAGGCTATATGGCGGATCTTTGGGGGGTGGGGTGGGAGATCTTTGCCTTGTGTTTTTCTTTCCCAGCTATTACTGACTCATGCAAAGGCTATCGTATGAACACCCGCAGAAGAGCCATGCTTCGCTGACATCCTTCATTGCGCAGCGGCACCGAAGCCAGCGGGAAGCCACGGCCTTGCCGACGAGAGAGCGAGCGAGCGAGAGAGAGAGGACTTTCTTTTTTTTGCATCTTGTTCTCCTCTCTCTCTGTCTCCCGGGCGGCAGGTCGCGTCCTCTCCCGAACGTGCGTGATTTACTCGGCGCGTCTCTCCAATTATCCATAGATATCCGTTTTCTGACGAATCCCAGAACTTTGTGATTCCAAGGGTTTTAAATCTGAAATGTGCCTTCGGTAACCTTTTCGCGTATTTTTTTTTGGGTGGGGGGTGTTTTTTTTCTTCCTTCGTTTTTCCGTCGGGTTTTTTTTTTATTCCGAGAGACACACACAGAGAGAGAGAGAGAGAAACAGAGAGGGAGGGATCTCTCACAGCGATATGATCGATAGCGGATGATGTAATTTGGAAAAAATTCGGGTCGTCTTCTTACTCCTCCTGACTCCATCCGCGCTCGTAAAAATCGCGTCCCGCAAAGTGGCATGTTGGGGCACCGGTAACGTCCGCGCCTCGCAGGCAGAAGGTTCTTTCGCCCAGTAGCGGTTCGCCGGTTCGAGTCGCGCCCCGGGCGCCTTTCTGTCAAGTATTACTTGACAGGGATGGCGACGTGAACGCTTCTACCTTGATCCCCGTGATGCCAGTTAATCAGGTGCACGTGTAGCCGATTAACAAGGTATGCGTGTGGCTGGGCGTGGGGCACCATTGTATTTCGAGACCAGTTGATCAAGACCACTATAAATAGGACTGGTTCTGTGGCTGTGGGGGATGAGTGCCTCGATATGCTCTGGAGTTGCTGCTGTGCGATCTGACTGAGAGATGCTCCTGTGTTGCCGGTCAGTGATCCTGGATTTCCTGCGAGTGAGTAGACTGTGGGGGGGACGCCTGTATTACCGAGGTGTAAATCGACTGTTGGGGTTTTTGAGATGCCGAGGTACGCGATATAAAAAGGACGCTGCACTGTCCAACGATCCTCACTGGTGATCTGTGCTCGGACTCTCTGGGCAAGTGTTAAAATCGTGCTGCAATCAGCTGCTACGAGGCAACGAGCTATGGAGAGCCGCGCGCATTGACGAGTTCACGGCACGGAGGATGGCTTCGTGGTCGAAGTGGAGCCGTGCCCCGACGCGGAACACCCTGCGTAAAAACAACGACCAAGACGACAGTATCTCGAGGGCGCACAACGTACTGCCCGCGGGACAGATCCGGCCCGGCAATACATTCTATCCGACCCGTAAAGAGTAATCGAATATCAATTGCATCGTATTTAAAACAAATTCATTGATTTTTTTTGGGGCCTGTGTTAAAAATACACTGCTGTTTTGTGACGTAGGTCTGTACCGCTGTAGCCTGCTGTAAATGTTTTGTGTGCCTGCAAGGGGAGGCGGGATGCACGGGTCGTGACCAGTTTGTGACCGTTGATCTAGTTAATTTATCTGGACCTGGCCCTCGTGTCAAAATAAGCTGTGGCACCCCTGGTCTACCAAGATCAAATACTAGTGTATTTTAACACGGGGCAAAAATCAACCATTGTTTTCAGTACAATTTAACAGATTTTTTTATTATTATTTACGGGCCGCATAGCATGTATGTCCAGGCCTGGATCAAAACAATTGCACACAATTAGTCAATGTATTACTCTTATGATGTTACTACCATGGCTACAGTTCCCATGAACTTCTGTCGCGCAGACTCTATCCATACCGAGTGCTCGGTCTGCCAGGCTGGCCGTTTCATCCACATCGCGTTCACTCACCACACCGCGCCACTTTGGAATTCCCTCGCATGGGCTCCATTGCCAAGTTCTTATAACCTTGCTCAAACCAAGAAAAATAATAACCCTCCCAATAACACCGGTGAGCGATCGATAGATGTCTAAAACCAAAGCAGAAAATAACCCAGCGAGCTTGCAAAGCTCTGGGTGCAGGATTGCTGCAATACAACACAATATACGCTCTCACTAACCAACGCAACCAACAGGTATCATCACAACAGTGCTGGTTGCCGAATGTTGTGCCTTCCTGGATCGAGTATTAGCAAGGTCGCCGTGGTGTGACGAACCTAGCGATGGAGTGAAGGGGCCGGGGGTTATCGGGGAGTCACAGGGCGTCCAGGACCTGTCTCCGACCCGCTGCGCGGTTCGCTTTACGCCTGAAAGCTGTAATTTACAGCTTCCAGTGGCGCTGCACTCGATACATTTTTCCGGATCGCGAGGCTGCCTTGCTCGCGGCTTCGCCCCGTGTTCCCCGCTGTTCGTATCGGAATATCCAGCTTCAGAATAATCATTCATGCATTCATTGTCAGAAACCGCTTAATCCTATATATGACGAAACGTTGGCGCCGGCATACTGCGTGGCTGCCTTCCTTCTCCTCCTTCCGCCTCTGAATCGTTCTCCCCTCTCTGAGCGAGAGCGAATGAATCCGCGCGGCGAGTTATAAAAGTCGCAGATTATCGTCATGATTATTAAGAGCTATTCTAATGAGTTATTGCCAGACCCACTCCCGCTGGGCTGCATGACCCCTAACGACCACAGGGAATCGCTCTACGATGGGAAAGTATTCAGTCAGGTGCTCGTGGAGATAGTGGGGCGGGAGGAGGCGGGTCGGCTGAGTGGGGAAAGGTGCTGCCCGGTTAGCGCGCTGCGCCGAGTTCGATTCCCGCTCACGGCCAACAACAGTGACGATTTTCTGAACCGGTCTTGGGCCTCCCCTAGGTCGACTCAAACTCAAATAAGCACCTGGTGCGGTATGTAAATATTGCCACTAGGGAGACAAAGGCGTCCGGCCGTGGTGCTACACACCCAGCTCCTCGTGTACCGCGTTGGCTCGCTAACAAAACTTGACCCTTGTCTATTAAGGCTATACGGGGGATCTTTGTCTTTGGGGGAGGGTTGGTGGGTCTGGTCTGGGCGGGGCGGTGGAACACGAGGTGGGGGGGTTGCCGGGGTCGGGGGGAAAGAGAGGGCCCAGCAACCCACGGCTCACTATACGACCACTGCCCGCTAACGGCTCGGGCTAATGCCCGCAGTGACTTCCCGGCCGCGTGATGTCCCCTATGTCGTACGCGCGGCCTCGCTTAGAGCTCCCCATTTAGCCGCACAGCCCACACACACACACGCCCCCACTGGCAGCAACCACTGCCGGCCTCGCTGTGCACAGAGGGGCGGCCCGTCTTAGCGAGCCCATTAGGGTTTTATATCGCGTCCGCCTCGAAGCCACCGGCCACCGCGGGTGATGGACTGGGAGCGTTTAGCCGCCGCGTGGCCCCCACAACGGATAATATCACCGCGCCGAGCCGAGTCACCCCCGGCGGCGTGAAATACGCTGCCGGGATTTGAGATAAACTTGCAGCGGTTGAACGTTTGTCCTGGGTGTCTCCATCCTCCCTCCCCCCCGCCATCCCGCGTTGGTTGTTGATGTTGTTGTGTTTATTGTTATTGGTTTCGTTGTTGTGGGTTTGTTTTTGGGTTTTGAACGCGAGCATCCAATCACCCGCCACCCAGTCACCCACCCCACCCGACTCGGGTGCCCGTCTGTGTGGAGTTTGTGTGTGTGTGTGTCCACCCCGCGTCCGCGTGTGTTTTCGACGGGTACTCTGGTTTCGTCCGACAGTTCAAAGATTTGCTGCTGCCTAGGTTAATTGACTTGCTGGCTAAATTGCCACCGCTGCCCTGAGATGTTGTAACTTGCTTACCCCTCTCAGCTTAAAAAAAAAAAACCGAACTGACTATTGAGTGTTGTGAGTAATGTTGGACAAGGTGCTTGGCCTTACGGACCATACTTCACCACGCTGGCTAGTTGCTTGAGATGGGGAAGAATTGCTCCGCGTTGTACAACACAACCACCCAGCCCCGCCGCCCCCCAAATAAACACGACTCAGCGGGGGCGGGCGGGTGGCATGGAGGAATTAAGAGATAAGACGGGGAGCTCTTGGTGAGGAGTGAGTGTGGGGAGAGGCAGTGTAGCGACCCGAGTTCGACACTAGTGACAATTTTTTGAACCGGTCGTAGGCCTCCCTCCTCAAGGTCGACTCAGCCTCAGATGAGTACCTCGTGCGGTGTGTAAACATTTCCACTCGGGAGACAAATGCGGCCGGGCGCGGTGCTGGTCACCCACCTCCTCGTGTGCCGTTTCAACCTTCATAGGTGCTCGCTAACGGCACTTGTCCCTACACTCCTACAGCCTGTTAAGGCTACACGGGGGGTCTTTGTACGTGTGTGTGTGTGCGCGCTTGCCTGTCTGCCTGCGCCTTCGTATTAATACTGCGCATGTGTGTTGCTCTGACGACACTTGACCCCTACAGTCTGTTAAGGCTATACGGGGGATCTTTGTAAGGAAGAACAGGCGATAAAAAAAAATGTTATGAGTGCTTAAGCGGCATGCCCGCGCCGTGCGCTCGGGTGTGTTCTAACGGGTTTGGGGTTAATGAGCAACATCCTAACTGGGGTTTGGCAAGAGGAGCGTGTTTCCCGCGTTCCCACCTGGCCCGGAATCGCACCGAGACTCTTCGAGGTGGAAGGTGAAGCTGCTGTCTGCTGTTTCCGCACCTCTTCGTAATTAATTGGATGCGCATCTCCCCGCGGTTCGCTGGAACCTTTCAGGAGGGGATCTCGTTTGCGTGAAACTTGGCCCGTTACCTTGAGCTGGGACTCGCCGAGAGAGAGAGAGAACACGCCGCGCCGCCGCTAATCACCCCGCGCAGATGTTGCGGCTGTGTGTGTGCGACCACCACCCACGCGGCTCTGTGTGTGTGTCTGTCTGTGCGCGTCTGTGTTTGTGCGCGTCTGTGTTTGTGCGCGTGTCTGTTCGTCGGTGTGTCTGTGTGCGGTCACCACCCACGCGTCTCTGTGTCTCTGTGTGTTTGTGTGTGTGTCTTTGTCCTTGTGTCGACACCGCCCACGCCTCTGTGTGTGTGTGTCTGTCTCCCCTAGGTCGATTCAGCCTCAAATGAGTACCTAGTGCAGTGTGTAAACATTGCCACTAGGGAGACAAAGGCGGCCGGGCGTGGTGCTGGTCACCCGCCCCCTGGTGTGCCGTGTCGACCTTCATAGGTGCTCGCTAACGGCACTTGCCCCAACAGTCTGTTAAGGCTATACGGGGGTCTTTGTTTTGTCTGTGTGTGTGTGTGCGCGCAAGTTTGATTCCTGAACACGAAGCAGACCACCAATTGGCAAGTCGCATCGGAATCGAGCATCAGCCTCCTGTTGGTCAGCTCAGCCTAAAATGAGCATACGAATGAGTGACGATGAGAACTAGAGGAAGGAATCGAACCCGGGTGATCTTGCTACGAGGCGGCAGCGGTATTCACTCCCCAGCGTGCTGCAATCTGCGTGTTTATTCACGGGCACAGATTTACAACAGGTACAGAGGGCACGGGTGACATCACCTCTCCTCTCACCCATTCCATCATTTCCATTCCGGTCCATCTACAATGAGTGCCCTCTGTACACACACACACTGATCCCTTTTCCAGTTGTTTCCTTAAAACAGATGTCTTCAATTGCTTAGCTTAGGGCGCGTATGTCTGTGTGTACATGTGTATATTTGGGTGTGTATATAATAATAATTTTAAATTTATAACGCGCACATATTCATTCATTGTCGAAGGTAGTCTTTCGAATGGAGAACGACTCAGAGGCGCGAGGAAAGTGCAGAGGCGGAAGAGGCAGCCAGGTGGTTTGCCGGCGCCATATTGCCACACACTGTTTCCTATATTTTATTATGTTATCGGCCAACTAATTAATTAGTGTTTTTTTAAGTTGTGGGAGGAAACCGGAGAACCCGGAGGAAACCCACGCAGAATAGGGGGAGAACACACAAACTCCACACAGAAAGGCGCCCACGGCGGGAATCGAACCGCCTCGGGTAAGACCGTTCTTTCTGTGAGGCGCGCATGTTACCACTGCGCCACCCTGCCGCGCTGCAAACCCGGCGATCCGAGTTCAAATCCCGCTCACGGTCAACACCAGTGACGATTATCTAAACCGGGGCCTCGCCCCTAGGTATACTCAGCCTTAAACAAGTACCGCACCTGGCTACGGTACTTGTGGCCACTCAACCTCGTGTACCGTGCCGTCCTGCGCAGGCGCTCACTAACAGCACTTGCCCCAAACGACCGGTGAAGGCTATACGGGTGATCTTAATCTTGTATATATTCAACGGCTCTAAATAGGTGCTCGCTGACAGCACTGGGCCCTGACGTTTGATAAATATCAACGGAGGAACGGTTTGCTGCGTCCCAGTGAACACACAGCGCGTGTGTATGTGTGTGTGCGTGTTGGGAGCAACGCGCACGTGTGAACTTTTCTTGTTTTCATTGTGTGTTTTTTTTCCGCGCGTAACCTCTGTCCCGGGGAAAACACGTGTCCTGTGATGTATACCTCCCACAGTGCGCGTACAGGAAGGCATTTGCTTCAACGGTTAAGCGACGGGGTTATTGATGGATTACCAATGAGCGCAACTATACCATCGCTCGCGCGGTAATGGGAACAAAAGTAATCTCTTGACGAGCAGCTGCTCTCGTTGCGGCCTCGACACCACGTGTTGTAAATTAATTACCGCTCTCTCTGTTTGGTTCTCACTTTTTCTCTCGCTCGCTGATATGTAACCAACTCGCCCAGAAAATTATTTCGCCCCCATTTCGTCCTGGTATCAGAAGCTAAGCAGATGCTGAGCCTGGCAGAGTGCTCTGTGATAGGCTACCAGCAGGTAGTTAGTTTTTTTGAGATTTGCTCCCAAAAGATGCTGTTTCGGGATAGCCGTGTTGAACGTTCCGCCTCTCTGCTTCGCGATGTCTCACCTTCAACGTTGAACAAATTGTCAGGCTTCTGATGATGTCCGATGATGCCTGCACGGTGGGATGAAGACCATCAAAACCCCAGTTTTTATTTGTTATAATAATTGTGCTTACGATGATGTCTCCAATGCGGGAGGTGAACGTCGCGAAGGAGATAGACAGAGGAGGAACGCTCGGCACGGCTCTGCCGAAAATAGCATCTCTTGAGAGCAATTCTCAAACCGAGGCCTGTCCAGGCTCAATGCCTGCTTAGCCCTCGAGAGCTGCCGATGTCGCGGATTCCGCGTGAGTCGCTGTGAGACGCGGTGCCGTTATCTGTGCGCAGAGGCAACCCCGCACACGCTCGTTCACTCGTAACAGCTCATTAGCGCTCCAAACGATAGCTCTTTCAAAAGGGCACGATTTAATTTATTTAATAGTAACGTCCTAATGTGTTTCTCGAGCAAGCCTCCCCCACCCCCATCGGTGCAGCAACACACGCCGCGCGATGTCTTAACACGTACGGTTCGAATCCGATTCGATTCTTCGAAGCGTGATGGTTATATGACAGCCTCCCATTGCAACAAGTTCTTCTTTAGTTCTTCTTTAGTTGCATTGGCCTCTCTTCTTGCTCCAGACTGAGGGGCTTCTGGCATCTGTTGAGCTGCTGGACATCGTTGTCTTTCAGCTCGGCTTCGAAGTGTTTGGTAGAACTTGCAGGTAATACCAAGTATTACTTGACAGGGATTGCGACGTGAACGCTTCTACCTTGATCCCCAACACGTACGGTGCTCCGAATGCTCTGGCTGTGGCGAGACCAAGGTTCATTCATTCATTCATTGTCAGACACCGCTCAATCCTACACAGGGTTGCGGTGAGCCAGAGCCTACCCCGGCAGACACAGGGCGCAGGGATATACCCAGGATGGGACGCCAGTACTCCATAGCAGGGATCCAGGGGAAATTTAGTCAGTAGGCCAATTGACCTGAGCAGCAGCGTGTCTTTGAACTGTGAGAGGAGCCGAGATCGCTTGAATTAACTTCAAATTGACAAATAGCCCGCGTTCCTCCTCCTTCTGATGCCTCTAATGTGGGAGGCGATATGTCGCGAAGGGGAGCGGAGGAACGCTCGTCACGGCTATCCCGAAAAAGCATCTCTTGAGAGCGATTTTCTTCAGACGTGCGTTTAACCATCGATATTATTCCATGCGTCGTGACCACTCGCGCGCATCGGTTGTTATCAGATGTAGTCAATACCTCCGTACACGAGCTCGTCATACAAACATCCGCGGATTTAACGCACTTCTCGAATACCCTTGAAACCCCCAATTGTATTTGTGTGTGTGTGTTCGTTCCCGGCGAATTCGTCCCGCGCGGTCTCGTGGCGGGGAGCGATGCCCGCCGTCAATCAGGGAGATCACCGCGGCCCGCAGTTTTACCGACACCGAGGGATTTTCGAGAGACCGGAGA